>VZUI01049465.1:0-38417 GCA_013401135.1 Cettia cetti
GGGCCCGGGTCCGGGCTGGGCGGCCCCGGCTGCGGGTACTGAGGGGCGGCTCGCGGGGCGCGGGGACGGCGGCCCGGGGCTGCCGGGGGCCGGAGCTGCTGCTGGGCGCGGCGTGTCCGCCTGTGCCGGGGCACCTCGCAGCGCCTCAGCCAGCTCCCCTCTCCGCCGGTCGTGGCAGTCGGTGCGCCTGGCTTCCCGGCTGTAATTTATGTAGCGGGTGAAGGTGGCCGTCGTGTGGTAGTTGGAAAAGTGTGTAATCGGTAGGAGAAGTAGTACGTGGATTCCTTCCTGGGAATTTTTCACTGCTGCTGTTATGGCTGTAGAAATGCCAGTAAGTACAAACGAGAGGGCTGCCTTCTGGAATGTCCAGGCCCCATAGCAGACGACCCCTCTCTACAGTTTTCGATCAAGCACTTCAGCAGCCACTGGTGTTAAAAACGTTTCTTTCTGTTTTGTTTCCAGCAAAAGCAGCAAGTCTGCTGGGTTGGGGTTTTATTTGTTCCAGTGCCCAACCACCAGAGGGACAGAGAGTGGTTGAGCATTGGCTCACCAGGGAAGAGCTCACAGCACCAACCTGCCCGAGTGCGAGAGCTGTTTGGGCAGCACTTTCAGGCATATGGTGTGATTCTTGTGTCCTGTACAGCGCCAGGAACTGGACTTCGGGGTTCCTTGTGTGTCCCTTCCAACTCAGGATATTCCATGGTTCTTCAAATTAGTAAAGGAACACTTAATTTAAATAAGTGCAGTTGTACAGTACTAGCAGCCTTGACACTTAAAATGTTTTCTTTTTCATACACATCTATCAGTCACTAAATCTCAGATCATTCTTAGTCCCAGCCTGATCTTGACTGAAACCAAAGGAAATAAATGCAATCTAAGACAGCAGATATTTATAAAGTTTTACTTATTTAAATGGCTATTTCTGTATTCTCATGTAAGCACTCAAGATGCAGTTCTGTGCATTATGAATGCCTATTCTCCCTTGCATATTACAACAGCAGCATATATTTGGAGTCACTTCCAATTTGTGTAACCTGTCTTTTCCAAACACGGTTTCTCTTGGGTCTGCTTTAAGGGTGTAAAAGTAGAAGCATGGAAGTTAAATAGAATGTCATGGTCATGATCTGCAGCATCATAACTCTATGTAGTCTACCTAATTCCAACATCTGTTGAAGAAGAGGCGTAATTTTAAGTGATGACAGAAGGAAAAAGTTGTTTTTTTCATATGACTGATATTTAATCATCCTTTGACATGCTGAGTCCCTGATACCTATGAAAATGTAAAATGTGAGAGAGCGTTGTCCAAGTGCTGCCTTCTGGCAGCATCAGGTTAAGAGAGCTACTGAAAGTTAGTGCTGCTTGCCAGAATGTATTTAGCTTTGTCATTCTTACTGTAATTGCACTCCCAATTGTCTGCCCAGCTCAGCACTTAGAGAAAGGGAGGAAGTCAAAGTTGTGTGAAGGGGTTCTCTGCAGTTATTCTGTGACTGTTGTTTGTAAGAACAGATTATATTCTTGGCATGAAACTACTTCAGTTTTGCAACCAATAAGACTGACCCAGCCACAAATGAGCTTTTCAGTGAAACACTGAACATCATGGTTCTGTTTGATACTGGACTTTCAGTATACTGCAATCTCATTTTTTTTTTTTTTTTACTTGGCTGTGTCTTCAATAATTCCTGTTTTATCCATTTCTTCTGTGTGCAGATATAAATGGCTCTTCTTTAAGCTGAACCATGAGTCTTGCATTACACAATCTGCTCGTGTGTTGTCGTCGCCTTGAAAATGAGAAAGCTGTGGAGCGAAGGGTAACAAGTTTTCTTTTGGGTGATGTACCTCAAATAGCAATGAAGGGAATCATAAAAAAAGACTCTTCTTGTAATGCATTTTCAGAAGGAAATTGAAAATTTCAAGCGACTTCTCCGTGATTCTGAAACAGTTCTTCAGCTGGACCGGAATTCTGATTCTAAACACGGAAAGCAACTCAACTGGGATGCCGTATTTAGGTAGTGTCTTGGTTTTGTTTGTGAATAGTCACAATTTTCTTGAATAGGACATCATTCTTTTATTTGTTAGGCCTATTTTAATGCTTATCTTTCTGTATATTGATTTAGGCTTCTTGTCATCTTATAAACAAGTAATTACTTAACTTAGTCTCCAAAGGACGTAAGTTTAAAATGGCCAAAAGTGGCACACTTATCACTTACAGAAAACTGCTTGGAAACTCGTCACTAATTGGGTAGATGCTTTTCCTTGCAAAAATAATAGTTACTTTCTTTTATGGTAAATTATTCTTCGCTTCTCCTTTTCAATGTATAGTTCTTATGGCAGGTAGCTTTGTTAAAGTTTCTTGTGTGGCTGAATTCCTCAAGACACAGTAGAAGGACTGTGTCATGTTAAGTAGAGCCTAATCTTTGGTAAAAGTTCATATAAATCATTACTTTTCATTGAATGGTGTCCTGTCAGCTTTCCATTATGTTTTTTAACTGGACAGCATGGGAATAGTTTTTTTTTCACAGGCGTACCAAAAGTTTTGTGATAAGTACTTAATAAATTTCATATGTTGCTTTAGAGACAGTAATATATTAGAAATACACAGGAGGAATACAAAAGTAGAGCCTCTAAACTGAATTCAAGTAGTAGGCCAGAAAATCTGTAGCGATTACAGTGACAAACACAGTGAAAAGTTAATTTATTCATAGATCTAAAATATAATCCATATATTTACTTTGAATGATAAAGGAATAGGTCTTGAAGGCTTTCCCAATAAAAGCAATGATAAATGCAACTTATTATTTTGTTTTATACTGTTGCAGCATAATTTAGCAACATTCTTTTTTCCTAATTATAAATTGTATGTTTAGCATTGTGCAAAGTTTAAAGGAAAGTTTGGTTCCTACTCCAGGTTTCTTCTGGGTTTTCTTTAAAAGTTGCATTTCCTTTTATAGACTATTTTCATCATGCTTGGACTGTAGTATATTTCAGTTGGTTTTAGTCTTTGATAATTAGAATTGTGAGAAGAACAGCAACTGTCATTTTAGGCTAAAACAGTTTTTTCCTATTTTACTTCAATCATAAATGACCAGGTCCTTGGTTAATCTCTCTTTTATTTTTGAAGTGTCTTGCAGAAACATTTCCAGAAAGAACTTAAAAACCTGCACCTGACAAAACCAAATGCATCTGCTTCAACCCAAACTACCAGGCAGAAAAAGATACAAGAAGTTGGAAGCTTGGTCAAATATTTCATCAGATGTGCTAATAAAAGTCAGTAATACACATTATCATGCAGAGATACTGGTTTGGTTTGGAACTTAGCTTTCAACTTTGAATTTTTACTTTGAAGTTAAGTTACCAATGTTGGGTTCATCTTACTTGCTTGCAGATGTTTACTGTTTAAATATCTTGATGTGGATCGGTCATTTGTGCTCTTTATCTGCCCATTTTGATGTTCATAGTGCCTTTTTCTAATTACTCAATGTGTCTGTAACTGATATATCTTCCCATTGGTAATTTATATTTTAGAAACAATTTAAAAAAATATTTCCTAATAGAACTGTTTCAAAGCTGTAGGTTTTGGGGTTTTGTTGTTTCATTTTTTAAAATTAAGTAACATTTACAAACAATTAATTACAGATTTATTTGGATTAATTTGGGTTAATGAAATAGTCTCATGTTATTTCTTCATACAGGAGGACCCAGGCTGAAATGTCAGGAACTTCTGATTTATGTCATGGAAATTATAAGAGATCCAACAAGTTGTGCTGCTTATGGTTCTGACTGTAGTAGTATACTCCTAAAGGATATCCTCTCAGTAAGGAAATACTGGTGTGAGATATCCCAGCAGCAATGGTCAGGTAACATTTTTGAGCCTACATAGAAATGTCCCTTCCTTCTCTAGAAGCGTGTTCTAGATGTGTTTTAACTTGTTTGATGCCCCGTTGTGTGAGGTAGTGCACAAAATACGGAGTAGTGTCAGTCTTGAAGGGCTTACACTTGAAATAAATAAAACAACAAAGATTAGGAATTGATTTTTTTTTTCTTTCCGTGGACTGTTTGTCTTCTGCTTGCTGAAACATAAGTACTTCGACACAGTCAGGTCATGGATCCATGGTCTGCACAGGTCACTGGAAGGGAACACAGGAGGAGAGGGATGGGGAGCCAGTGGGTGTTGCTGTGTGGTGGTTAGTTTCTTTAGGAACATGGAAGTTATGTCTGCATGTGGACAAAACTGGGAAGTGTCACAGAAGAAATGTTGACATTAGATCATAAGGAGCACAGTGGAATTTAGTTACTGAGGTGAGGCAGGGCTGAAGGCCATAAATCTAAAGGAAGTCAGGCTTTAATCCATTAAGTGAAACCAGTTGCTTTTATTAAAGGAAGGGCATAGAATTTTTGTAAAGGTTACTATAACCTTTTCTAGTGATTCCACGTTAATGCCTGCTTATAACTCTCAGGATACTTTTAAAAAGTCAGTTTATTTATTTATAAAATCAGGGATCTGTTGCTATTGAAAGTAAGAACATGGATGCCAGCCATTGACCACAGAGTGGTGGTCTCTGTATCTTTAATGCAATATTTTGTGTCAAGATTTTTTTAATGTGATCATCTGTAATATGTATGTTTATACTTACCTGTATTTCTTTTTTTAATACATTTCCAGAGTTGCTGACCCTGTATGGTGATTTATACCTCAAACCTTCTGGGAACATTAATAGAGTCTTAGTGGCTAGGATAATTCACACACTAACAAGAGGCTACTGCTTCCAAACTGATGGGTTGTGTTCTGACATGCTTGTCTTCTTTTCAAAAGCAATGCAGTCTGCAAGGTATGTTGCCAATGCTCCTTTTGTATGCTAGAAAATAACTTATTTTAAGTATTTGGGATTGGACTTGAGAAATAACAGGTAATCCTTCTTCAGATATATTATCTTTTGTCTTTGAATATCAATGAAAGGGCTTCTCTACAATACTAATAACTTGTACATTTGTTAGGCAAATACTGCTCTGAATGTTGCTACTTGCTTGTATTTACATTTAAACAATACTTATGACAATAAATAAGATTATTTCTTTTGGAAGTTTGAGTGTTAGGTTTGTGTTGCAGGCAGGAAAAGAATACTGCAGGCCTGGATCATATTGTTGGAGCAATGAATATTTTCTGCATCAAGTTTGCTGACAACTGTCGCATACGGATTTGCAAAGTAGGGGAAGAAATTTTGCCAACGGTGCTTTACATATGGACTCAGTACAGACCAAAGGATTCCCTGAAAGAATCAATAATTGAGTTATTTCGTCTCCAAGTTCATATTCATCATCCAAAGGGTGCAAAAACTCAGGGAAGAGGTACAATAAAAAGCTTCTTTTTTTTTTTTTATTGCTGCATGTGAGTGTTTGAATTATTGTGCCAACTCTGAATTTCGATGCTGAGTCTTGGAAACATTAATGGTAGTGATGATTATTTGTCAGTAGTTTTATGCTATGGGTTAGTATTGAGTGAAAGTGAAAAGGAATTTGGAAATTGTATCCACTAAAGCATATTATGTTAAGTCCTTTAAAAGTTGGGACATCTTTTATTCAAAGAGCAGTTTTAATTGCTAAATGAAAATACAAAGTCCTTGGGGAAAGGAGATAATAATTTAGGATGGGTTTAGATTGCCACATGTATTGGTATCTTACCAGGTCTATTTAAACCCAGAAATTACTACTGTCAGTTAAGTCTGACTTACTCTATAAAACTTCTCAGAGAATAGAACTTAGTAATTATGTTGTTTTGTCATGACCTATTTTAGTTTAAGCATAATTTTTTTAAATCTATCCATTACCTTTAACTGTAATCTTTCCAGGTAGATGAAGAATTGTTTATTAGAAACTTAATTCCTACCCTAATTACTTTTATATGCTGATTCTATCTTAGCTTTTTCTCTTCTTTACTTCATTAATTCTCCATTATAGAATTTGCTTTTCAGGCTTGCACTTGTTGAACTTTGTGTGCCTTACTCAGATTTTGGCTGTATTTTGCATTGTTTAGGTGGGTTTATATATTGTATCAAGTGGGTGATATGTACTATCTTTTAATTGTACAGGTGCATATGACTTAACAAAGTGGCAAAGCATCTTACATAACCTGTATGATCTGCTGGTGAATGAAATAAATCTCATCAGTAGCAGAGGGAAGTACTCTTCAGGCTCACGTAATATTACTGTAAAGGAAAATTTAATTGAGTTAATGGCTGATATTTGTCATCAGGTAACATTTTCATTTGAGTGTAAGATTGACTATGTAATTACTGAGCTGTGTGTTTTGCTGAAGTATTTATACCTTTTTCTGTGTTCTGTTGTGCTTTGTTAATTCTGTGCACTTCAGGAATGTATTATACTGTATTTCACTAGTGTTTCTTGTTAGGCTATTAGCATTTCAGTTTTCTTATAAGTACTGCTGCCTTTTTATTTTTTTTTTATTTTTAATTTGCTTGCTGTTTGATTTCTCTTTATGAAAGGTTTTTACAGAGGATACCAAAGTCCTTGAAATTACCCAGTCGTATGCCGTGTCACAAAGAGAGTCCGGCGAGGACACAGTGCCAAACAAGCGCAGGAGGATTGAGCTTGGCTGGGGCGTCATCCGAGACAACGTGCAAAGATCCCAGAAAGATTTTGATGTCATACCTTGGTAATAACATCTTTACATGAAATAAGTATCACTCCAGACATCTTTTTACATTTAACATTCTCCTAAACACGTTGTGCATTTAAGCTGGGTGTCTGGACATGCATAATTATGTATCTAAGCAGTGAGCTTAGATTGTCAGAGCATGTGGAAGGTTGCTTTAAGCTGGCTGTGTCATAGTACAGTAACCATTAAGAGTTTGGTCATTTTGGAGTAGTTCACACAGTTTTCTGTAATGCCTGTCCTGAAAACTGTTCCAAGGCCTGGCTTCTTACCTTGGACCTTGATTGAGGGGTATTTTGTTTGCCACGAGGGACCTCTGAAGTGTGGGAAATTGTTAGTGATAGGCTAGATGAGCAGTCTTTGCAAGTGAAAATGGTAGAAATACTGAATCTTTAACTTCTGATAGTAAACAAATCACCTCAATACTGCAAAGTAGAAATGAGAAATGGCAACTGAAGTAGGCTTTGTTTGTTCATTTACTTCTGAAAACACAAATTTCTATATGTTTGGTATGTATTGCTTCACTTTGTGTTTTCAAGGTTACAGATTACAAGTCAGCTAATATCCAAGTATCCCACGAGTCTTCCTAGCAGTGAGCTGCCTGCCTTACTCAATGTCCTTCACCAGTTACTGCCTCAGCAGCGCCGAGGAGAAAGGACCCCCTACGTGCTGAAGTGTCTCACAGAGGTGGCTTTGTGTCAAAACCAGAAAACTGATTTGAAAAGCACCCACAAGCTGGAGCTCCAGAGAACCTGGGCAAAGATCTGGACTCTTACCATTCGCAGTGTAAGCCTTCAGCAAATTGAAGTGGAGTGCTTTGGGCTGCTTGGAGCTATGATTCAAGGGAACCTTGTTGCAACAGATAAAGAGCTCTGGAAGATATTTTCAGGACCTGCATGCAAACCTTCAAGGTAAAATGGAATCAAGGATAGTGTCTTGTATCTGATTCGCATTTCTCTTTACTGTGCAGCCAAAACCACTGTGTTACTCAACTATTATTGTTGTTGTGACTGTATTTCTACTTAAGAATGGAACACATTTGTGTTCTAAGCATTTGAAATTATCATAAACATTTAATGAGACTGAAAGCAGAGGCAGAAGCATCTTTACATTTAGAATATACTAAAATGGATTAAAAATTTAAAGATCTGACTGACAGATAAATGTTGATTGTTTTGAAGCTAAGAAGTATGTTTTCTTCTGAATTTTTGTTCTGCCATAAATACTCTGACATAGTCTTTAAGATAGGTAAGAAATGCCTGTAACAGACAAGAAAAATGGCAATGCAAAGATTGTGATGAAGGAGTTGACCAGTATGCATGCTTGTTAACTTGCTTTTGTACTTGATGTGTCCTGCCCCTGCAGAAACACTGACTTTGCCTTAGAGTGCTGACTAAAAAATACCACATGGTTTCTCACAAATCCCCTGTTCCATTTTTGTTTCAGTTCTGCTGTATGTTGTTTATCATTAGTGATGTCTGCCTATTCAGTGCCAGAAAATTTGGACATAGGAATGGAACAGAATAGTTCTGAAAGAAACCTGGGTTCTGTGTTAAGGGAGGCAATAATGAAATGGCTCCTGTCCAGCTGTTTGGAGGAAGAAGTAGAGGAATGTGCAGAGTTGCCTCCTGTGCTCTGCAGGTAAAGTTTTTGTGGCATAATTTTACATGTAAGCTCACCCTGTAACACATAAAATTTTGCAGGGAAAGACGTATTCTATTAATGCAGAATTCTGTTATATTAAAGCTTAAGCAGTCTGTAGTGTTTTTGAACTTCCTATAGAATGTAATTCTGGGGATATAATTTAGTTATCTGTCCATATCATAGCAGGTATGTGACCTATGCATTGGAAATCTTCAGTGAAAACTTAAATTTCTTTGAAAGTACATTGTTAATCTGGTTAATGTTTGGGTGTGCTTCAGGCATCCCAAGAGTTTGTCTGATTGCAAGAAAATACAAAAATACTTTCTTTTCACAGTGATTTTCCTCATCTCATGTTACAAAAGATTCTTGTGAGCCTTACAATGAAGAACTGCAGAGCCTCCATGATCTTTTTCCAAAATGATGCTAAATGGTATGTTTTTAAATTAATCATTATAGGTACTTAAGCTAGGAATGCTGCTGCATCTTTCACCAGTGCTTTAGACTATATCCAGTTTCCTCTTCATAAGACTCAAATGTGTGTAACTTGTTCTGACACAAGATAAGACGTACCTACTAGAAGTTAAAAATACTAGTTTCAGGGGCTTTGTGACTCTCTGCTCCAGCTGTGTCAGGTAGGCTGAGATCAGGGACCCTAGCACAAAGCAGATGCTGCTCCATAACTGCAGGAGAAGGTGTGATCTGTGTGCAGACTTCATGTTTCCTTACTGTTCAGTTAGAACAAGAATGGTATTGTCCATTCCACAGTGAAAGTCATGTCAGAAAGTAAAGGTCAAACAGGGTTTGGAAGCACACAAAGATAAAAAAATATTTTATTTTGCTTTTGTAAATTTCCTGTATTTAAATCATACTATTTCAGACTTGTAAGTTATATACAGATTAAAGTACTAAAGTAAAATCCGTGTCTCTTCTTCAAGTGAGCAACATGTGCAAGGGAAAGAAGAAAACAATTTTTCTGATGTTGAAGAGCTGTACCTGCAGACTACATTTGATGAAATGGATATCTTCACTAACTTTGCAGTAAATGTTGCAGATAAGAATGTGACTGGTTCAAGACTTGCCATCAACCAAAATCTTAGGGAAACACTGGAGAACTGCCTATTAGCAATGTCAGAAAAGCTTCTAAGCAGTTGTGGTCCTGAGGTAAGTTAGAAATTGTTGTTACAGCCTTACATTTGTGCTCCCAAACAATCTATTCCTAAGGGCAAGTGTATGGATTCTGTGTTTAGTGGTGATGAGCTGCTGGTATTTATACTGTGTATTTGATTTAGTCTAAGGTTGCTGCTGAGCACCTTGTCCGATGTGTCAGTCTCTTGGTTGGTGTTCTGGGTTGCTATTGCTACACTGGTATTCTTAAAGAGGAGGATGCCTGCAAGTCAGCCTTGTTCCAGAATGCTAAGGTAAGCAGTAATGCATTTGGGACCTATTAAAAATTAAATAAAGGATGGAATATAAATTAATTCATAAAATTCTGTTTGTATTGACACATTTTCAGAGCACAGGTATCTCCTCAGAAAAGGCAGCTTGGAGAGGTTTAAATATGTTACTGCTGCTGGAAAACAGGAGTCACTGAAATTCTGTCAGTACACCAAGACATGAGTTTTGCAGTGGAGATTATTTTAAATGTTGATACGTTTCGGAGTCACACCTTTCCAAAAAATGGAAGTCTTGGGCTTGTAGACAAAGGACTAATTAAAGGATAACAAGTCCTTTCATTTATAGGTCTTTTATTCAGGAATTTAAGATAGTTTGGTGGTTCAAACCAGTATGAGGACAGCTATTGCTATTATTTTTGTTATTAGTACTGTCTGAGATGGTTCCTTGCTTAAATACAGAAACCCAAAACTTACTCTTCATGGAGATATGCTGTGTTTTTCTTTTGTGATGAAAATATTAGTGTTTCAAGCACATCTAAGCCACGGTTTTGTCACTTTTTGAGCAAAATGAGCACAACAAAAATCACAGAAAAAAAAAAGTGGATTCCTTGATGCACGCTCTGAATATCGAAGCTGTATAATGAGAATCATTTCCTTTTGTCTTTGTGTGTGTAGGTGCCAATGTGTGAGGGCATGTCACTGAGGTTTTCTAACCGTGTTGCATTTTTACTAGTCTCTCGTTCATTATGCTGGAGAAAGCATTTCCCAGTCTAAAAACAAACTAAATGAAGATGCCCAGATCAACACACTGAGGACTTTGATAATGCAGTGTACAAAATGTTTGTGCAATTGTACCAAGGTAAAGTTTATAAAGGAGTTTAAATTTCTTTCTTTGTTAATATTGTCAGGAAATTGAGTATCATACCTTTAATTCCCCCCCAAAAATAATTAACCTATCTGTACATCTTGTTTCCTTACAGAACAGTGCTAATAAGATGCTGTCTAATATATTCCTGCGTTTGTTAACATCAAAATTTATGAACGATCTGATAGATATTTGCAAGAATCTGGTAAGTACCTTCTGTCTGTTTCTGAATGCAGTGCTCTTCTGTGAGAGGATTGTTTTTACAGCACAATAATATGGAGGCAAACCAAATGAAAAAAGTAAATTGAAATACATTGAGTTTTATAGAGAATGCCTAACCAGAAACATTTCTGTTTAGCATTTCAACACAGGCTTAGGGTAAAAAGAAGAGCAGATGGATAATGTTTGATCAGAACAAATTTATGTTGTTTTTCATGTTTCTAATATTTTGTTACAGTAGAAGTATATACAGAAGAATTCTATACCACGTGGCAGTTAACATTAAGACACATGTAAAGGAGTTTTTTGTGTTCATTATGGGGGTATTAAATGTAACTGTAAATTACTCCTTTCCCACCGGGAAAAGGGGAAGTGTGGCGCATCGCGGTGTTTAGCACAATTCTTAGAACTTCTCTTCAGCACATGGTGCTGTAGTCAGGTCTAGGTAGGCAAATTCCTAATTTTCAGATGAGGAAGGGCTGGGGGTTTTGCCATTTGTTAACTTGTCAGCTGGTAGGGAAAGTAGTAATTAGTTTGCCTTCAGAAAGTCATATGACTCCTTTTAATTTCTCTGTAATTATGAAGTATGGTGAGAGGTTGGTGAGTCTTACAGAGAGACCTGTTTTAAAAACTAACACTGTCCTTGGCAGAATCTAAAATGCAGAGATCAGTATCTGTCTGAGGAAGCTTCTGTCCTAAAGAGAATAGTTCAGACAATATAATAGAAAACAGTTTTATCACAAAGGATGAAATTCATCAATTCTGTGTCACCATTGCTGTCTTCACCTGTTCCAGTTCACTGGAAAACTGCAGAGTCTCTCCTTGGGCTATGTCTGTGGTGTTTCTTTTGTCCCTAAAAGCCGACTTTAAAAGTCTATGGTGTTTTTGTTAGATGGCAGTTACTGGAAACCCAAGTGTACTGGGAGAAGTGGATCTCAGGAATGATCCTGAGGAGAGTATAATGGAAGTAGATAAATGGGCATCTGATGATTTGTTTGATGATCATTCAGTGGCTGACATCAGTGATACAAATGAATCTGGTGACATGCAAATTGTAACAGGTAAGTCTTCTCTACCTCCAAACTACTTTCAAAAGTAGTTTGAAAGTATCTCGCTGCTTGAAAGTTACTGAGGTACAAAATTGTGCTGCTTTATTAATAGTTGAAGCAGGTAGTGGTTGAACCAGGTGTTTTCTAAGCAATTACAGTTTTCATCAGTATTTTAAAGATGTTAATGAAGTGTTTGAGCTCATTTAGAGAGTAATAGTTTATTTTTAATTTTATAAATCAAATAATGCAAGAAGAGACACTAACTTTTCCAGAGTTGGATAGAAGTTTTGGCAGACTAGAAAATGTGTCTATAGAATACTTGTCTCCCATTATATTCTGCTTCATTCTCTTAAAAATAGTCCTATTTAACTTTTCTCCTTGTCCTGATTAATAATTCTTAACACTATATCTGAACCTTCAGAGGGACAGGAGCATGAATCTGTCTGTTTATTCCTGCATAGGAGCTACAAGTATTGATGTTACCTTTCATTTTAAATTCTTATTTAAAATGCTCTAACTGCTCAATAACAAAGGAACATAAAAGTTGCTTGTATACTATATTTTTTGAGAACTTGTATTAGTTTTGGAAAGACCATTTCTGTTGTCCTTGGAGAAGCATTTCTTACATGAAAATCTTATTTGCAGGTGCTTTGAGCCCATTAGCTGAAGAACAGTTGGCAAAGCAGGATCTCCTTCTCCTTGAAATTGTGAGGTTCTTATGCATTTGTGTAACGGCAGCCCGAGCTCAGACACTGAGCTTCCGAGCCTCGGATATTCGGAGGAGGCTCTTGGCCCTGACTGAGGGCAGTGTCTTTGGCAGCACTAAGCCACTGCATCTGCACATGGTGAGTGTGAGGGCTTTGTGCAGCAGACCCACCTCTGTAATTGTACTGCTATTAAATTGCAGTCTTCTCGATTCTACATTGTCTTTCTCCTGCCGTCGGTCCCCTGGGAAGACTTAAAATGGCTGCATTTGGTGTGTTTGAAGTGGGTTGCAGTCAGGAAAACAGCAGTTCGAATTTGTAAGCCAGAAAATGAAGGGCTGAGATAAATATATATCTTGCCTTTATAATTAATTATTTGTTAAAGAACTAGAAATAGTCTCTGTAGTAGAATAATATCTGTGGCTTAGTTTACAAGGGAGATATTTTTTACTGCCAGAACTAAAAGTTTGATGATCTGTATTCCTGCTTGGTGGTGTTTGCGTGAAAAGATGACCAGCCTAACGCAAAGATGATAGGTGTCCTCCTGCATGGTTTTGTGTAAGACTTAACAAAAAAGTTTCCTGATTTTTCTTTTTGTCTACTTATTTTCCTAAGTACTGTTTTCCAGTTTGGTTTTGTTTGGGTTTTTTTTTTTATTCCGTTTGGTTTTTATTCCACAGTACCTGATCCTGTTGAAGGAGCTCCCAACTGAAGAGCACCTCTTGCCTGCAGTCGATGTTGATATGCTGCTTAAGCCTCTTTCGTAAGAAAGAAACTATTCAGTCTGTTTTACATCTATTTCTGGGGATTTGGTGGCTTTTTCAAAGTACTTTTTCTTTCTTTCTTCACAGTACCGTGTGTTCTTTGTATCGTCGGGATCAAGAAGTTTGTAAAGTAATCCTAAATAGTTTGCTCCCTATAGCAGTAGGGTTGGCCCAGCTGGATGAACATACTGAGGAGGCAGGGAATGCCAAAGGACAGTTTTTGACAGTTGTTGGAGCCTTTTGGTATGTTATTTACTGCAGGAGTCTGTTGGACATAACAGTTTTGGTTTTTAATTTTTATCCTTACTGTCAGTAAGAAGAGTGTATGGCTGTTGTGTGTCTTGCTATTTGTGTATACTGGGGAATCTTTATGCAGCATTTAACTTTGCAGATTTTCTGTGTCATGCTATATTTGTAGCAAAAAATAAATCCGTAGGATAGTACCAGAATAATGAACACAACACTGCTGTACATAAACAAAGACTGATTCTATGCTGAATTGCATCAGTCATTATGTCAAGGGGGTAACTCCAGCAACCCAAAAAGAATATTGCTTGCAATTGCCAATAAAAATGTCAACAAATCCTCCCAAACATGCCCATGGAGCACAAAAGAGTCAGCTGTGAGCGGCAGAAACTAACTTGCTAGACTGTTTCTCAAAACTGTGGGCAACTTTTTCCAAAAGTTAATGGAGTATTCCTTGTTTTAGGCATTTATCTCAAGGAGGGAAATGCACAGCATCAGTAAGAGTGGCCCTTTTAAACTGCATGAAAGCTCTGCTTGAGGTAATCCCAGATTTTCTGACATTCATTAGCATACTAAATATTTATTTAAGATGTACTGAAAAACAGTGTCTAAAGATCTTTTGCATAGTGCACTGTGACTTCTGTATGTTTTGAATCACTGTATTCATTTTCTTCAGGTTGATCCTCATTGCAAGTGGGCAGTCCTTAATGTGAAGAATGAAGATGTGCCTGTGAGTGATGCTTTCCCACATTTCCTCACAGACAGTCACCACCAAGTTCGTGTTCTTGCTGCCAAGTCAATTACCAGGTGATCGTGTGAATGTTTTTTCTGTTTGTAAGAATAATGCTTAACTTCTCCTGCTGCATAGCTGCTCTTTTCCATACTTCTGCAACTGCAATCTTGACAGAATAGAAAAGCCTACCAAATTTTGTTAATCTTATTGATAGGCACAACGTGTAGTAATTCTGTAGTGTTATGCTGATAATTATTGTTCTTTTTTTTCTTTTTTTTTTTTTTTCAGTTTGTTTCAAGATGTGAAACAGAGAGATTCTTCTGGAATGTCAAAGCCTCTTCCCCTGAAGCTCCAGCAAAAGGCTTTTGAGAATGCATACCTCCGAGTTCAGGAAGGAATGAGCAATCTGGTATCAACCTCTAGTCTTTAGTTTGGCCTAGTTTTGATCTTTTGAATAAAAGTACCTTTAACGTGATCATGTTTAGTTTTCTGAAGACATTAATTCTT
The DNA here is from genome assembly GCA_013401135.1 of Cettia cetti. Taxonomy (NCBI): domain Eukaryota; kingdom Metazoa; phylum Chordata; class Aves; order Passeriformes; family Sylviidae; genus Cettia; species Cettia cetti. The sequence continues at coordinate 14,793 of VZUI01049465.1, forward strand.
GGGGCAGTGTGAATTAAATTATGTGTTTACAGAGCATAAAACCAGATTTGTAAATTTCAGAAAGATCATGTTTCCAGTGGTATTAGAGCAGTGGTTTTCACAAAACAGATTTGCTTAGAGATTTGAACTATTGAGAAGAAGCTTGAAATGGAGGAAGAGTTACACTTTAGTGCAGTGACTGGAAATACAATGCTGTGGTGTAATACTGTGGAATTCCTTTAATTTTTCTTTTAGCATCTCACTTTTCCTTCTTCCTTGCTACCATGCTAAGTCACCTACTTCATCTACATTTTCCCTTTTTTCTGTCCTGCTGTTACCTGCCTGCATGTCATCTCTCTCCCTTTGTCTGCTGTGTTGTAGCCTGGCCTTGCTGAGGCTCAAATCTCTGTCATCTTTTTCATCCCTCTGTACTGTCACCTCCAGCTCTTTGTCACCATCTGCTTTCTGTGGTGCTTTGAGTCCTTGTTCTGTCCTCTCAGCTTGGTGGTGTCTGGTAGCTTCTCCCTTTTCATTGCAGTTTCTTGTAACTTTGATTTAAACTCATCACTGGTCAACACAATGCCTTAATAGAAGGGGAAACGTGTTTAAATGGCAAGGCAGTTCTTCCCCGTATGCATCAAAGAATGAAAAAAGGAGACTTGATTTGTTCAGCAGGGTTTATGTCAGTGCCCTTAATTTTAAATTATTTATGCTGATTTATTAACTGGGAAATTGTTTTACCAGAATATTTGCTCAAGGTCTTCATCATTTCTGCTTGAAGGTCAAGGGTGATGCAAGCCCTGAAGATCTTTTGGACAAGCAGGGGAATGGAAAAGCAGTTTTGCTGCTGCTTGTCACCATGGTTCTGTGCTGCAGCCCAGTGTGTGAAAAGCAAGCTCTGTTTGCCATTTGCCAGTCTGTGAAGGAGAATGGATTAGAGCCTCACCTTGTGAAAAAGGCAAGTCTGACATTTCTTTTGATATTTAGGTTCTAAATTAAGGTTAGGTTAGGATTGGAAGACTACAAAATGTTTTCCTCAATATTGAAATTTGTTAAATGTTGTAAAGGTATAACTAAAGTGGTACTTATATAACTGAATTAAATTCTCTTTATATTTAAAGACTTACATAGAAATCATGAACTCTGGAAAAGCCATTTTAATGATAAATCTTGTATGTTCAAAGCACAGATCGGAAATACAAATACTTATACATTGAGTAGTGCAGATCTCATTTTAAAAAATCATTCTACCCAGTGGGAACACGGGGACATAAGTCTGGCCTAAAGTCAAGCCTAAAGTCAGTAATTTTTGAAGTGCACATGTTCTTTTCAGCCTTTCTTTCTGTTTGCTGCTTCCTGTGTTTCACACAATCTGTCCCCTGCCCATTGGCTACTGGCCATCCTTTGGTACCTGCTACGGGTTAGTTGTCGCTCCTGGTTGCACTCTTCTGGGATCTGGCAATCCAAATCATAAAATGGCTTCTGCTAAACAGGGCCTGAGTCACACCAATATTCATGCAAAGGCTGGGGGTGCACAGGGAGCTGGGATAGTGTCAGTTTGCCATAATGCCCTGTGCCCTCTCGGCCATTTTTGCAATCTTAATTCGTGCATTTCAGGTTTTGAAAAAAGTGTCTGACATTTTTGGCTATAAAAGTATAGAAGACTTCATGAGATCACATTTAGACTATTTGGTGATGGAGTGGCTAAAAATAAATGACAGTGGATATAGCCTGGCTGCTTTTCCTTATGTTCTGCTGAACTATACTAGCCTTGAGGAGTTCTACAGGTAAGTTTGCTGTATGATGAAAGTATTATTTAGATTTTATGTACAATTAGGACACAGGGTCTCAAATTGCTAAATGTAGTATTGCATCAGGATTTTGTTTTAAGTGATGAATTGAGAACTTTTGAAATATATTGTAAGCATCAGATGTATTATATTTATGCAGGTCAGTTTGGTGGGTTTTTCGTGTAGCAGTAGCTGAACAATGATTGTAAGTTACACCTTATTTTTACAGTAGAGGAATGATATTTACTGTGTGATGTCCAAGGCTTTTTAGAAAAGTAATTGAAGGACATTTTGGAAATGTATTTACTCCGCATAGGTCTTGTTACAAAGTTTTGGTTCCACACCTGGTGATTAGAAGTCGGTTTGAAGATGTGAAATCTCTTGCCAACAAGGTTGAGAAGGACTGGAGAGAAGTTTTGGCAGAGTGTTTCCCAAAGTTACTGGTCAATATCCTCCCCTACTTTGCCTACCAAGGCCATGGGAAGAGTGAAGCAGCAGAGCAAAGAGAAATGGCTTCTAAAGTCTACGACATGCTTATGGATGAGAACTGCCTAGGGAAACAGGTATCCATTTTAAAGGTGTAAATTGAGTTCTATGGTGTTTAACAGACCAGAAAGAAACATTTGTATATTATGTAAATAGTTCAGATTTATAGGTGTAAAAATAGTATTTTTAATAAATTCAAACTAGCCAGATTTTTATCCCAAGGATTTCAAGGAGCTGTTCAATAGACACTTTCAGGCAGACAGTTGACTGAAGCATAATTTTTTTCATAGTGCAATAATTATTTCTTTTTTACCATTTATTGTACGACCCCAAGTTTCTCTGCCGTACATCTGTCACATTTTCCTCTTAAAATATTTTGTTAATGCTTTATGAGGAGCCATATTCTCCAGAGGCAGACTCTATAATCAGAAATAATAAGATGAAACTTTTTTTATATATATACTGTAGGCAGGCAGATTGTTCTACCTGTGGCTGCCATGGAGAAGCTTAACCAGGCTTGATTTATGAATGAATTGTGTGTCATGGGTGATGGGACAAGTAGAGAATCTAGACAAGAAGCAGGCTTTCTCAGAAGCCAGAAGAATCATCCTGGGTGCAATGCCTTTTTCTGATGAAAATGTTGTTTTTCTCCTGGTAGCAAATGGACAATTTATCTCACAGTAACTTGCCAGAGATTGTGGTTGAACTGCTGATGACCTTCCATGAACCAGCTGGTGCCACGGTCGAAGAAGGGTCTCATCTAAGTAAATATATAAGGTATGGACTTGTTTTCTAAATGCTGAGAGTGCTTGTGCATTAAAGTTGAAAGAATCCAAAGCATTTGTGTGAAAATCTGCCAAAAGTTAAATGGCTGAGACTTTAAAAACTCTCTTCAAAGAACCTTTTTGTAGTGAGTTTATTATCAAACTGTGGTGTCTGTTTGTAAACAAAGCTCCTCCTTCCAAGAAGGAAATGGTAAGAATAAGAGGGATGAAACTTAGATTGATGCACTTTTATTACTGCCATGATGCATTTCTTGTCTTTTTGGAGGTCCCAGAAAAGTTCACTACCCTGTTTTTCCTTGCCCAGATTGTTCCCACAATTAAAAAATGCAGACGGTTTACCCATGACTTGTAATTAGATTTTTGGACTAAGGACCTTAGATGAGACAAATGTGTGGGGTTTTAACGAGATGATCTTTCAAAAAAAAAGTAAAAGAACGTTAAGAAAGTACAGTTCTTACTGAAAGCTGCCACAGAGGAGCAACAAGCAGTTACAAAATAAGCTGCATGTCACTTTCCTGGATGCTTTTGGTGCATCTTACTGAAAGCAGAAAATGTTTTCTAGGAATTAATATGTTTATTCATTAAGACTTACTGTATTAAATACAAGTGGATTGGTTTTTAAGAAGAAAACTATAAATCTCTTTTTTATTCATTTAGGGAACTGGATCCTGCTCCTAATCCTCCTCATTTTTCATCTTATGTGATTAAGGCAACCTTGGACTACATTAGCAACTGTCATAAAAGCAAATTAAGAAGTATTGTAGCAGTTCTTTCTAAAAGTCCTGTAAGTATGTAATGATGATTTTCATTTTCTGTAGAAGGCAAAATTTCTCTTACGGTACCTTTTAGTTCAATTAGACATTTTCATCATTTCTAGGTGAGGAAAATAAACAACCTCAGACCCTTTCCTGTTCATTTGTTTGCCTTCTGAAATGGAAGATGTTATAAATTCAGGGACAGAGTTATGTGCATTATATAATTATGTTACTTTATTTATTATAATATGTGTAATATGTCTTTTATAAGTGTGTAAGTTATGTAATTATGTGCATTACATAATACATATAAAGTAGAGAGTATTATTTTAAAGGTTGGGGTAATCTGTGTACCAGGCATAGTTTAGAATGTGGCATATTTGTCACATGGCTGAAGAATGTTTTAAAATAATTATATTTGGTCAATTTTAACTAAATACAACCTACAATTAAAATACAAAATTTACTTACTTTTACTGACAGTGGGAAATTTTATACTCAGGGGTATTTTTTGACACTTGATTTTCAGTTGTTAAAGGTAATATGAAGACAGAAAATTATACAGCCTGGAGAATTGGTTTCTCTGTATGTCTTTTGTTTGTTTAAAGTGATAAAAATAATGAATATTTTTGCCCATGTTAGGTTTTAACTTGATATCTGTATTGACATTATGAATCATATTTTTACTCATTTTTAATTCATTTTTAGGATTCATTCCAGAAAATCCTTCTGGCTCTTTGTAAGCATGCATCAGATACAAAAAACTTGTACAGGAAACACAGAGTTCTTATGATTTATCAATTGTTTGTTGGCCTGCTACTTCAAGAGATCAAAGACAGTTTAGGAGGAGCCTGGGCTTTTGTCCTTCGAGATGTAATTTACACCCTGATTCACCACATCAATAGCAGGTGAACAAAGTAATTATCTCTAGTGCTTCCTGTCTGTGCTCCCTTACTCCTGTAACCTCACATTCTGATATTGCTAGCAAATGCTAATTAATCTGTAAAATTAATTTTCATTTGCTAAAATGAAAAATGAAGTTGCTGTTCTTTTATAATTTCAGAATTTAAACTTTTAACTCTTACTAGAATATGGAATGTTTTGTGCTAGCCTAGTATTTAGATGTTTGCTGTACTTTGCAGGTTTTGTTCCTGTAATAGGCCATCAAATTGTAGCAATAAGCAGTGCTAGGAGATTTTGATGACAGGATGTTCAGAAATTTAAAGCAAATGTGCAGTTAAATGCAAAGCAAACACATGTCAAATAAAATGTGCTTATTGAGTTAATAAGAGTGTTGACATTTACAATCTCACCACTAAGTGCCTATAGCAAGTGAAATTTGGTACACTTTATCTTAGCTTGTCTTCAGACTGAGAAAACCGGTCCTTTTCAGGAGGTTAAAATTTAAAGACTACAGATATTTTCTTACTTGAGCTTTTGGGTTTCCTAGGCATTTATTAGCCTAAATGTCTCTGAGTTGAGGTATCAATTGATTCCTTGGCTGGTTTGAAGCATTTCAGACCCTGAGACGTTGCAGAGATGTGTGGATTTTATAGTAAATGCTGTTGTTATGGCATTGTTGTGATGTTGAACACTGAACTGAGGCACTGGAGAGCAATGCTTCCTTTCAGAGGAACCTCAGAATGCAGCTCAACAAAACCCTGAGAACCTGATCTGAATTTGAAGCTGACCCTGCTTCAGGGAGGAAGCTGGACTAGATAATCTCCAGGTGTCCTTTATAACCTAATTTTTTTAAACTAATGGTCATTTCAGATAGAGGAGGATTCAGAGAGCATGCTTTCCATTTTAATCTGTCGCTGTCAAGATTGTCCTGACAAATAATAATGTAAAACCCTTTTAGGGATTTTCTTTTTGGTATATATATATATTTTTTTTTTTTTTTTAACAAGATTTTATTCAATTTTCTAAATTGAGCAGTTAAGTTCACTGTGTTTCAGTTTGTCTGTCTCCTGAGCTAAGTCTTGAGAGCCGATTCATTAAGTTGATAAATTCCAAAGTTTAGAATCAATTCGTCCTGATTTCCTTTGCCTTTTCCCTTATTATTCCGTGATGTAGAAAACGTTGATACTGGAGACAGTGCCAATTTGTATTTCTTTGGTTTCACTTTGTTTCCTCTGACAGACCCATGGTAGTCAGAGATGTGTCCACACGCAGCTTTTCGCTCTGCTGTGATCTCCTGCATCACGTGTGCCACACAGCAATTACGTGTTGCAGCGATGCTCTGGAGAGCCACCTTCATGTTATTGTAGGAACCCTGATACCTCTTGCCATGGACCAGTCCCAGATTCAGGAACAGGTACTTTTGTGATGCTGCTTATTCCTTACCTGTTAGATTTCCAGTTCATGTTCACTGTTAATAAGGCTCTGTCTATACTCATGTTCAATTTTAATTCTTATGCTTTGGAGATTTATATAAAAACTATTATTTTGCATGTGATACTATACCTTTAATAAATACAACTTCACTTTTCGTACTACTGTTTTGCCAAGTAGCACATCAATTAGCCAAGCAACTCCTCAAAAAACTCTGTGGATGATTTAATGGGAAATATGATGAAGACCTTTGGTACAAGTAGGTGTCTAAAGGACAAAGACGAAACGTGTGCAGAGAATAGATTTCAGTAGTTCAACTGTTTATTTAACAAATGATCATTAAAAGTAAGTGTAGCACATAGGCCTTAGAAAGGAAACAAAGTAGTTTCTGTTGTGTGACAGAAACTGTTGTTCTGTTGTTGTTTTCCCTCTGGTGTTGCTTTTTATGTGTGTTCTGCTGGGGATGAGAAGAGAAGAGGGTTCAGAGACTTACAATCAGTATCTGTAGGTGAGAAGAGTGTGCCTGCTGCCCTTCAGTCCTCACATTGCCTTCTGGCCTATCTGATTCCATTGTACCATAGGCACCTGCGTGGTTGCACTTAGCTGTCCTCCTCCTCCTGCTTCCAGGGCTAATCACAGAGATTTTATTGGCCAGCATTTGAAGTCAGTTTCATCAAAAGACACAACAAAACTGCAGGCTGGGATAGTAAAAGCTCTGATTTCTGTTTGGGAGGAGGAAGAGGAAAAATTCCCCACTTTTTTAGAATATATCTGTGATTTCCTCAAGCCTCTAAACATCTTACAACTTTTAACAGTGTAAATAAATTATCTTGCCACTTTAATGAAACTTAGAGAAATACTAACTTTATAACTTGAATAAGAAATACTGCTCAAAAATGTTCCTCTTGTCTTCTTTGGTTTTCATGTACTTTTTATTTTTATGTTCAGGTCCTATGCCTGTTGAAGTATCTTGTGATAGATAATAAGGATAATGAAAGTCTGTACCAGGCAATCAAGTGCTTAGATCCTTTTCCTGAGTACCCAGCTTTTAAAGATTTGCGAGCAACTCAACAGAAAATCAAATACAGTAAAGGACCTTATTCTCTTTTGGAGGTAATTACATTTTAAAATACATCTCATGGCATAGTGGTTTTTGTAATGCAAACTTCCCACAGAAGAATAATTTTCTAACTGTAGTTTAAGTGGATTCTTTTTGTTGCCAGTTTCAGCCACGGAGATACTTGTAGGGTCTCCATTTTCACTTTGCATCCACATTGTGAACTTGCTGAGAGCCACTTCTCTACCTGAAGCCTTTATTTGTCTGCTGTATGTGCTTAATGCAGTGTTGTTTTGCAGGAAATCAGTCACTTTCTCTCGGTTGGGGTCTGTGATTCACTGCCCTTAACACGGCTTGAAGGACTCTATGATTTACGCAAAAAGTTGGAACAATATAAAGATCAGATGAAGGATCTCCTGAAAATTATCCAGGGTACTGACATGTGATTATGTGTTTCATTTCTTTTCTACTTGGTTTTACGTGTTTAGAATGTACCCTATTCTAATCTGACATGGAGTGTTTTATTTTTGTCTTGCTTTTTGTATGTTTAACAATGTAATCGTATTATAATTTGACATGCAGAGTAAATTGACATTTATAATTCATGCAACATTAAAGGTATCTTTAGCAAAGTGCATTATAAATAAATAGATGAGGTGTTACCTGGCAGAGATGATAAAATACCCTTCAAGCTTTGGGCATTGGGCATGTATGATTGTGAGTGATGAGGACAATGTAAAAGTATATTGGTTTGTGGATGTTTAATGTGTTTTTTGTATATGAATCTCCCTCCTCTTTTAAATGAAATGAAGCTTCAATTTATTAAAAGTATGTTAGAAAGTAAAACTCTGAGAATAAACAGTAGAATTTAGTTTAGTTGAATTTTGATACATGCCAGGATTGTGTTTCAGCCCTCAGTCCAGACTCAGTTCCTTCCTAGTTTGATTTTCAGATAATTGTGCTCCAGACCATTTCACTTTTCTCCTCTACATTGAGTCTTCATCAGCTTGTGTGCATGACAGGATGACACAAAGAGATGATATAATTAATTGTTAACAAGTACTAAATAAAATTTGGGTAAGATTTGTAATGTTGTAAGACCATGGTGCAAGTGCATTTTGGCCCCCACATCCTGTATATCATTTACAATTTTACAAATTACTCTCTTTGAACAGAGTTAGTGAAAGGGCAACAAGCTTGTGTGGAACAACTTCCATCAGAGGAGAGCCTTGTGAGATTGGCAGAGAGATTGAATAGCAATAGACAGAGCTGTATGAACCACTGAATGGAATGATGAAGTGTAGTAGGGAGTACTTAGCACTTTTATCACAGTTCAAGAACAGATTAAATAATCTGAGAGCAGTTACACTAGAAAAAACATGTAATTTCTTCAAAATATATTCACCATAGCACTTAGTACTTCTTCCTATGGAGATTAACAACATAACTGACCTTAAAAGGAGTTGGACATATTTAATAGAGATTATTAGGTATGAAGATGTGTTCAGGCAAAACCTGAGAATTACTTTCTCTTGCTTTGCTGGAGATGGGCTGGCAGGCTTGATGGGCCTTGCTTTTGCCTTAAATAAGCATTTACAAACATATTATTCTGTGTATTTCTTTTTCTAAAGATGTCAACAAGCATAAAGTCTGATTGCAGGTTTGTACACCAATCAGTACCTTTTTTAAAAGTGCTGCTTTCTTGGCATTTTTTACTTCTGTACGCTGATAAGTCATCATGTTTTTTTCCTAGACCATTTTGTTTAGAATGTTTATTTTTAAAAAAGACCTCAGGCAGGGGGCAAATACGTAAGGAAATACCTATCTTGAGAGTTTATAATTTGGCAAAGTCAGTTTGGCAACTGAAAGCTATTCAAATCCTTAGAAATTCCTAGCAGAAAGCCTGATTTTGAGGTATTTGTTGGGTTCAGATTTAGAACAGAATGATGACATTAGCTTAAGGGCTGTCAGTGGAGCCACACAGTATGACTTCACTATTTCAAATAGCATTCTTACACCAACTTATGCTAATACTTCATGTATTTAATTATTATTTTTGCATCGAAACACTGAAAATAATAGCATAGGTGCCTTCTAGTTTGGAGGAATCTTTGTCTTATTCAAATGCACTGACATTTTTCCAGGCCATGATGAATAAGAAAAATCAGTATTCTGGTTGATGTACTGTTTAATGCCATCTTGCTTCAACATTAGTAATGCATATTAACATTTGTAGGCAAAAGACACTGCAGAGATCTTTTCTTCTAATAACTTCACATTACAAATATACTGACATGCCTCTTGGCATCTATTTTTCTTTCTGAATGATAGAAAAGCCAGAAGATTCTGTAGTAGTGAAACTGGTGGTGAGCTTACTGCAGCTGTCCAAGATGGCGGTTAACCACACAGGAGAAAAAGCAGTGCTGGGTAAGTTAATTAGTCCCACAGGCAAATTAGGGCTGACATTGCAAACATCAGGCTGAAACTGTGGTTGTTCTCAGTGTTTCCCACTGTGCTTCCCACTTCAACACATCTGCAGAGTATGAAGGAAAGAGCAGGGAAATAGATTATTTTCCTTCTGATGAACATTTAACATCCCTTGTTAAAAATTGTTTTCAAGATCAGTTTTGTTTTGCTTTATCTCTTTTCAATAATTGTGTGTTTTAATAAAATAATTTGCCTGGAAAGCAATGAGGGACACATTGATACACGTTTGTGTAAAATGTAGATTAATTCTTACTGAGTTTGCTGTCTACTGTTAGGGCTTTCGCGGGCTACTGTTTGTATTTACCATACTCTTTAGGGATGGAAAATGAGTGATTCTAACCTTGTCCATTTGCCAGTTTCTGGCAGGAGCAAACATAGAATACATAACTGATATAAGCTGGAAAATCCAGAGTCATAGGCACTCCTAGAAAATTGAGTTAAAAAAGCATAACTGTAATATTTAAGTCTTAAGCTGCAAAATTTGTTCATGTGTAATTTTAATCAGAAAGCTCATTAAGTGGTTATTTATAAATGTTTAGTGCTTTTTACCCCATAACAGTCTCAGTTTTAAAAGTAGGGTGAGACCTTGTTTTTGTGTGCATAACACTACAGAAAGACTATAAAATTACATGCATTTGCAGAGGCTGTTGGAAGTTGCTTGGGAGAAATAGGTCCCATGGATTTCTCCACCACGGCTCTTCTGCGTGCTGAAAATGCGCTGGATTCCAGAGCAGCAGATTTGCTTGAAGATAGAAAACTTCAGTGTGTCTTCATAATGTTAATTCAAATAAACACTGCTCTAACAGATAATTGGTGAGTATGCTTATTTAGTTAGTTGACTCAAAAGCAAAATAGGAGCCATAACTCTGTGAAAGTGTTAGAAAGGTTGGACCTGCTAAGTGGCCAACCATGTGCTTCTCCAAGGCTCAGATTATTTACCCAGTCAGTCTTAGATGTTTCCTAGAAATTCTGTAGTAGGATGCAAGCCAGAGAGTCTCCTCTGTTCTGTAGAGGATAGCAGTGCTGTGGAGTGAATACTCAGGCTTTCTTTTATAATAAAATATGCAATGGAACCATAGCCATTATCTTGTGTACTTAGAAGTGGGATTTTGAAAATCAAATACCTGAATGAAATTAATGCTAATGATGGTGTGTATGTTCTTTTTTCAGTATTGATGTTAGAGCTGCTGCTGTTTCCTGTTTGAAAAACATACTAGCCACCAAGTCTGGCAATGAATTTTGGGAAGCTTATAAAAGTAAAGCTGATCCCATGTTGATCTATCTACAGCCTTTCAGAACATCTAAGAAAAAGGTACTTCTTATACACCTTATATACATGGCATATGAAGTAGAGAAAAAAGGAATATCTGTCTTTTATAAAAAGTGGATTTGAAAATATATTTGAGGTAGGCTTTGATAAATTGCCAGATTTGGCATCAGTATAATTGCAAATCTGATTGCTTTTGTAGGTCTGTTTCTCATTTCTGTTTTACCAGTTACACCTTTCCCTTCATGTGGGAAATTACTAATTTGACATTAAAAAGCTGTGTGCTTTCATTTAGACAGACAGTTTTTGGTAACCTAATCAATAATGTAATACATTGTTTCTCAGGATTCCAGTGCCATTGATGCAAAAAATGGCGGAAAATAAACAGAAAAGAAGTGCATAATTAACCATAAGTCAAATATTTCCTAATTTTCAATCTTTTTATTTGTAAATTAAATGTGAGGCCTAATATAACTTTATTGATGGTACTAGTAAAATTTTATTTCTAATTCTTTCAGATTTCCTTGGAAAACTTTACATTTGCATGAACAAAATTGATATTGTTAATCAACTGAAGGACCAGTAATAGTTAATACCTTTTAATGTGTGCTTTGCAGCATGGCTTTTTGAAATGCCATAGAATTTTTTTATATATTTGGAATATGTGTATTTTCCTTGTAGTTTCTTGTAGTATCTGCTAATGATACTGAGGGTCCTTTAGAAAGATTGGATGACACGAACCTGTGGATTCCTCTGGGAGAAAGTCACGAGACCTGGATCAAGCACCTAACTAGTTCAATACTGGACAGTGGAGGTGTGAAAAATGAAGTTCTCCAGTTAATGAAGCCACTGTGTGAGGTGAGCTAAATCATACATTTGTACATGTCTGTGTGCTGTGATGCACAAAAAATACAATTACTAATCTTGATAGCAAGCAGTAATTTCTGCTATTAAATAGTTCAGGGGCTTTGTGATCATATATTGCAGGTACTCATGAAATATACTCTCAAAATACAGGGTTTGAGAGAGAATTGCAAACATGGGTGAACTTCATATGGCTGCTTTAAGTGAATGCCAGCATAGCCCTGTTGAGTGGTTTGCGTGTTCTTTCTCAAGCGTTACATGTTCATTTGGGCAATTGTGAGGTTGGCTGTAACCTGAGAAAGACAACCAAAAAGCATTTCTTTCTTAGCAGCTGCTGTGCTTTATTGTTTCCTAGGTGAAAACAGACTTGTGTCAATCTTTGCTTCCATACCTGATTCATGATATTCTTCTTCATGACTCAGACGAATCTCGGAGAAATCTTTTGTCACTTCATATCCAGAAGTTTTTTACAGCCTGTTGCAAATTTGCCTCATCTAGTAGGTCTACTCCAAATTCTGATTCAGGTAATGCCATAATATTTTTGTTTCAGCTAAGAGAGGGATTCTGGTTGTGAGAAAACTATCTTCTGGTATTAAATGTATGATGTGCACTTGTGGGCAGGCAGAATTTAGAAGCTTCTTCCCAGCTGATCTTTTTCAATGGGTATACCAGTAATTTTGAAGCTGTTCATTGGCAGCACCCAAGAAGTATCTTCTGTCTAACTTCTTTTCTTACTCATAACTGGATAATGTTTAGTACTTGCTGAATTTTGATGTTATCCAATGTCGAGTGCTGCAAGACTGAGTCATGGACTGCCTTTTAAAATGACTGATTGGCAGTTAAATTCCTCTCTTACTTAAACAAGAGCAATAAAAAATAGTTTTCGCCTGAATTTTCCCTTTGGAGATGACTAACCCTTAGTGTAACTGCTGCCTAATGTTGATAATGGTTTTCCTATACATTCAGAAGACCTGTTCCAGCAGAATAAAAGGAAGTTGTAACCAAAAGAACTGCAGCAGAGTATGAGAAAGGCAGCAATTTCATTTTAAAGAAAAGCACCATTTAATCAAGCTGTTCATGTCCTTTGCAATTAGATTAAGGTTGAAATTAGCAGAAATCTGTGTAAAGGAAGATCTTTGTTGTTAGACAGCAGGAATGGTACAAGCACTTTTTTTCAGGAGCTGAAATAAATACAGTAACTTCAGGTCAGGGTAGGTTTTTTCCTGGGTTGGGGTGTTTTTCTGCAGGAGCTACTATGCTGTATCTTCTAACTCCCTTCTTCAGTGGCAAATCACCAAAGGAGAGTCTGTACAATGTCCTGCAGCCTCTTTATGGGCAGGTCCTGCAAGCTTCAGGTTGCCAGAGAGGAAGAGGAGCCCTTAGTATTGCAGTTTTTACTAAGAGTGGTGTAGATAACACTAGTGATGCTAGGCATATTTTAATGTACTTTCTGTGGACTGAAAGACCAGAGCAGTATTCTTTCACATTTTTGAATTCATGTAACAAGCTCTTTCTAAACTCAAAAATTTATGCTGAGATGTACAGAGCGACCCAAAATATTCTACAAAAAATATGAAGGGATTTTTCCAAGTTTTACAAACTTGCAGTTAGTTCAATGGTGCCAGTGAGCCAATGATGGAGGCCCCTTCAAACACTGTAATTCACAGACCCACAATCACTTAGTTTAAAAAAGACCTTGAGATCATCAAGTCCAACCTGTGGATGAACACTACCTCATCAACTACACCATGACACTGAGTGCCATTTCCAGCCTTTCCTCAAACACCTCCAGGGACAGTGACTCCACCACCTCCCTGGTCAGCCCATTGCAATATCTAATCACCCTTTCTGTGAAGAAGTTCTTCCCAAAAAGAATTCTATGCAAGGAAATAAATTAAAAAACCCCAACCAAAAAACCCCCCAAAAAACAAACAAACAAAAAAAACCACCCACAACCCACAAAAACCCCACAAAACCCACAAAAACCAACAAAGTATAGAAGCTTTAAATGGAGTTCTCCATATGAAATACTGACCTGGTAACAGAAAAAAACCCCTAAAAACAAACATGAAGAGGCACACAGCTCATTGTAGGATGGATTGTTTACAGATAAACTGTGAAGGTGCAGTAGCCAACAGAGCAAAAATATGTTAATATCAAAATTGAAGTCCTAGAATATCAGTATTTGAAGAAAAAAAAAGTAATTATCTGGTTTGAAACTAGCAGTTTCTTCAAGTCGAAACTGTTGCCCTATGAAAACCAGGAGAAAGCTCTTCCTAGAAAACCTAGGTAAATTTCATTCCAATCCATCAGATCCAAATTTCAAAAGACCAAGCAGTTAGTCATGGGGGAGTCAAATGCCTCTGAGCAGGTTTGTTTCTGTTTGTTGAAACACACAAAATGCCCAGATACATTTTAATGTGGCTTTTTCTTTCTTTAAGGGAAATTGCTACTTCTGCATTTTACTGTAATGTAGTAGTGATCAAACCTTTGCTTGTGTGTTCCCTATTTCTTGCTTCTTGTAATTGGTAATTTAAAAATGACCAGAGCAAAGAAAAAGTTATTAACCCAATCACCAGAACATAACCTCTAGCCATCTGATTTTTATTTTAATCCAGAAGCAACACATGGAAACATAGATTCTTTGAAAGTACATACCTGTGTGTAGAAAGTAGGGGGTTTGTGTCACCGTACACACTCTAAAATCTGCAATAAAATAATGTAATAAGAAGTGACATTCTGTGACTTTGGAATAATTTACATGGCAGAAGCCTAATGGGAGAGGTCTGTTACAGAGCTTTTTACAATAATGTTAGTTCATCTCTGAATTCTGTATGAAAAAATAGAATCCATAAACTAATAATACAAAGATAATTTCATAGAATTGTGGTATAAACTACTATGATGCTAATAACACCATGTAAGGAAAAGAAATACTTTTGTGACAAACTCATAATTTAATTTTGGAAATGCAATTTGAGAAGGTTTTAGTTATTTTCTTGACTGCAAAGTAGACCTTTTTATTTTGTGAATGAATATGTTATGACAAAAGTTCATGATATTCTTTCCTTTGAAATATACATCCCAGACCAAGAAACCCATAATTTTAGAAGTTTGGATAAAGTATCTCGACGAGCCATGCTTGCTGTTGTTGATTACTTGAGAAGACAAAAGAGGTGAATTTTAGCTTTTCAAAATGTTGCCTTAATTTAATTGTGACTGTTCAAAGATCTGTTGGTGCTCTAGATGAAAGGAAAAAACCAAGGTAGAGAACATCTTGGTTAAAAGAGAAGATGAGAGTGGTGACCTTGCATTTGTTATGGGTGATATTGTTACCCTTAAAGGGTTCTAACTGTGCTGAAGGAGTTCTCTAAAACCCTTTTGTCTGATAAACTTCTTGTGGTATGGGTTTTCCAGGGGCTAGGATAAAGTTAGCCTTTGGAAAGCTTTATAGTTAATACTGGATTTATTTTGTTTAATGCTAGAGAAAAGGTCTGTTACAGCAGTATTGAAGTCTTTATTTAATCAGATCTGCTTCAGGTACAGTTTTTGATGACAGCTTCTGGCTAGATCTGAATTATCTGGAGGTTGCTATAGCAGCACAGTCTTGTGCTGCTCACTTCACAGCCTTGCTCTACGCAGAAATCTACGCTGACAAGATAAATAGGGACAAGCAGCAAGAAAGGTAGGAGGAATGCTGTTTCCTTACATTTCTGGTTCAATGGATCATGTTTTGTGAGTCCCAGCAATGTTTTGGTTTTAGTTATATGAAAAGTCAAGCAACCTTTAAAAATATTCCATGGGTGTGTATATGGACATGGGGAATATTTCCAGTCCTTGAATGTGATCCAAGCCTCAAAATAGCATCATGTTGACTTGTAATCAGAAACTTTTGTTGGTATTGTTGGTTAAATTACACCCAGGAGTTAATCAAGAGGAGAAAGAAAACCACAGAATGATGACCAGAATTGTGTGAATGGAGCTTTGTGGGAGCTTTCTTCCATAACAGATAATTATCTTTGTTTTCTGGTCTAGCAAGATCAAAATATGGAACTAGTTTAGGTTTTGTGACAAACCACTGTAAGGTAGTGAAAATATAACAAAAGTTTGGTTGTAAGCACGTATGTTAACTAATTGCTTTTATTCTTTCACAGAGGAAAGAACACTTCAGGCATTCACAAACGCAATTTGATTTAATGAAAGATTAGAAATTACAAGGTGGGGGGAGGGTTCTCCAAAAAAAACCCACCTTGGTGTTAAAATCCCTTGATGCTGATATTCCCAGCTCAACTGATCACTTCCTCATTCTGATGGAAAGCCATACTGAATAACCTGGGGATACGACAGTCTTGCATTTATTGTTTGTGCCCCTTATTTCTTGAGAGTTGTCTCAGAACTTCTTTAGTTCTCTATATGAAACTTAATTTAACTTTACTGGTCGAAACATTTCTTTTAGATCTTCTTTTAAAGCAGCTAAGAGTTTGACTTTTGAAGAGGAAAGTCAAAGAACACCTATTACTACTTTGAATGAAAAAAGTAAAGAAGAAACTGGCCTAAGTTTACAGGTACTTGTGTGTGCTTCCTAGTCTGAATGCAAACCTTCTCATATAATTGCAGTTAACAGTAGGTTCCATCTGAGGGAAGACAGATCCAGTAGAATTCAAAAAATATGTTTTAAAATTTTCTGCATACTTTAGTTCAAAGTGAACTCAGTGGCCTTCCAGGCAAGTTAAATTGTGTATTTGTTCACCTGAAACACTAACTGGCAAGTTTTGAATCACAGCAAAGCGGACTCTGTTTCCTGAAAGAACTGACTTCAGGGTGGTAGCCAGCCAAATAGTTTTCAGTTTGTTTTATCACAGATGTATGTTCATTAAAAATCAGCAAATGATTTAGAAGTTGTAATTATCAAAACCAAAGCAGTGTTATCTCACCCAGGTTTATGTGAGATATCAAATCTGTCCCAGTAGCCTTGTCTGAGTTACTTCTTTCCATAGTTCATTATTCCAGAACTGTGCTTGTGTAACTTTTAAGATGCATTGCTTAGCTGGTGTGTCTGATGCTCATTCAGTACTATTGCCTTTTGCTTTTCAAGTAGCCCACTTAAGGCTCAGTTCTAGATCTTTTAAAAATAAATTAGCATTGAAAGTAGGCCTGAAGAGTTTGGCTGGACTGCATAGGTTTTTTTTCCCTATCATAATACCACGCTCAGATACTGCATAAAGGAAAGTTAGGCAATGATGTTACCTGTAAAAACATTTATGAACAGATAGGATACATGTAAAACTAACTTGAACTGGTTCCAAAAAAAAGTAATTCTTAGTTTTGTGGTGCATGTTCCAGGACCTTCTCATGGACATCTATAGAAGCATTGGAGAACCTGACAGTCTTTATGGCTGTGGTGGAGGAAGAATGTTACAGCCATTAGCACGGTATTATTTACTCATGTTCTTATCTTCTCTAAAAACATTGCTTTCATTTAGGAGTAAGGAACTTCAGTTGAAAACTTCTTTTTCACTCACAACAGGATAAGAACATATGAGCATGAAGCAGTATGGGGGAAAGCCCTTGTAACTTATGACCTTGAGACAAGCCTCTCTCCATCTACTCGCCAGGCAGGAATAATAGAGGTAATATTATTTTGTAAGAGGAAATGAGTGTAAGAAGTGATACTCATCATATTGAGTCATTTGTAGTGAGTCCAAAATTTTTTTAGGGCTGAAAGTGATCTCTTTGTTCATTAAGTCTCTATCCCATTGTCATAGGCATCCTAACTGTGTAATATAAGACAACTCAGTATTTGTTCTGAAAACATTCAGGTTCTTAGTCCTTTTGCCACTCACCCATAATCCCCATCGTGGGTAATGAATTTTGTGAAATACTTAAGAATAAGCGTATTCAACATTATTCCAGATTTTGGCCAGCTCATAAAATGACAGGATGTAGAAAGTAATGTAATTGGTTATTTTTGCTATCTCATTCTTTAAACCTCTCTATTATGAAACTGTGTTTTTTCTGATACAGTAGATTTTAAAAAGTGGTGTTATTTTGAACCCTTAAAATGCATTGCCTTTTTAGCCTGAAACTGTTTATATCAGTTCTGTAGTAATGTATCACAGACATATATGTGTTTCCTCTCCTTCCTCTTATGGTACTTCTGATTTCTTACTACAGATTATTTAGTATCACTGTTAAAATCCCATTGTATTTGTCCTTCACAGTGGCTTGACTTGTAATCTGATTAATTGGTCACAATTATGAAGACATTATGGTCTTCAAACAGATAGGAGTTACAGGAAATATTTTCCAATCCTCATCAGAAGAAACAGTTCATTAAGAAGTAAAATTCATATTGACTTATGAAATGATGGCATGGAGAAATGTGAGCTGATAGCTGACTTGAAGCACGGTGTGAAAATTAATTCTAAAGAATGCCAGCTACGGTAGTAATGAAACTATTTTCATGGAGTTGCAGATATCAATTGTGTGGTTGGTAATATTAAAAAGTTTTCATCTTATGTACTATAGAGTTTAGGAATAGTTACGGTCCTGTCTTTCCTGCAAAGGGCTCTTTGTTTCCAAAAGTAAAACAAAGCCCTTAAAAAATACCAGTTCAGTTTAATAAAGGAGGAAAACCAATTTTGAGTAATTTTCTTAAATTATAGGCTTTGCAGAATTTTGGGCTTTGCCACACCCTTTCCATGTACTTAAAAGGGCTGGAACATGAAAACACTGAGTGGTGTGCAGAACTCCAGGAAATCCGCTTCCAGGCAGCATGGAGGAATATGCAGTGGAGCCACATCTCTTCTGTCAAGTAAACCACCTTATGTTTTTGCTACTTCTTTAAGCAAGAGGCAGTGGGTCAGATCCAAGCAAAAAAGGACAAGTTTAGAATATAGCCTTTGTGAAGCAGGTCACTTAATTCATCTTAATCATTGAATTGAAAAGCCGTGTTTCTCACTTAGACTTGTCTAGTTTGAATGCTCATTGCTTTTTGTTTTCCTGAGAAACTGTACACAGGTATTTCTTTTTGATTGTTTGTAACACTAAACAGAAATTTTCCATTTTTGACTCATATAGTAGTTGTATCTTAATTACAAGAGGGATATAGATAGCTTTTATATCTAATCTGTAAGAAAATGGGGGAAATATTACTCAGTAAGCTACAAGAGGTTATCAAGTCCTGGATAAGCAAACACCAGTATTGATTCATGGCTGCTCCCTCATAAGGAGTAACGTCCTGGAGAGAGGATGCTGCTGGATGCCTGGCTGCAGTTATTTGATATGACTGACCAGGATCTGGTGTCAGCTCTGTCCTCCCTTAGTACAGCTGCATCATTGCATGGTTTTGGAGGAATACAGAATACACTCACTATGTTATGGCAGAAGCAAAACAAAAAAAGGCACATGATGGGATCTTCAGTAACTTCTACATCAATTTTTAGTAGTTGGGAGAACTTTTCTCCTCTTACAGCAGGATGAGGAACATACTCTTTGTATGCTTGTTCTCTTCTGTGTGGTCTAAAGATCATTGTTTAGAGACTGGAGAACTTCACCTGTTGAAGGGCATATGATATGCCATGATCAGAACAAACTTCATATAGGTGAGCTAGAACAAAATTGAAGAACAGCTTGATTTTATAGAACACTATATTAATTTAAAATGTTAAGAATTGCATGATTGTTTTTATCATGAAAAATGGCAACCTATCCAACTGCAGAAAATGTATGACTAAAAATATTTCTCACAAAGACAAAATTGACTTCTTTATAGAGAAATATGGTTTTCATTTAATTCTATGTTAACTTTTATTTGTTAGAGATGAAGCAGGAAGTCCAGGGTACCATGAATCATTGTATGATGCTCTTCAGTCTTTACGAGATAAGGAATTCTCTGCTTTCCGTGACAGTCTTAAAGATGCCAGGTAACAAACTGTATGCAAATACTGTGATGTTAGAGAAAGACATGGAGACAATGGGTGTGTTTGTAGTCATAGGTTGTGTATGAAAGACTATCATGGGGTTTTATGGGCTTAAATAAAGACTCATGCATAGAATAAAAACTACTTCCAGGCTGCAGCTCCAAGTTTTTTAACTTCAGTTTGTCATCTGTGCATATGTAGTTTGTGTGCTAACTGAAGATACATTTCCTGTACATATCCCTTACTTTGTGGACCTCTTAAGTGGATTCTAGTGCTGAGTGCTCTCCTTTGGCTGAGCTATCACATAGATTTTAGAGTTTCTGTGTGCTTACTGTGTTTTCATTTATTGACAAACCTAATTTTTTTAAAAATTTTAATGGTAATACAAAGAAACTCTATACCGAAGACTTTTACTGTTTAAATTCTGTTCACTATATGGAAATTATGCTATGGATATTTGGAATTACTTGCTGATATTAAATAACAATAATCTACTTTTTTCTGTTAAATCCATAGAGTGAATGAAGTAGAAGAGCTATGCAAGGGCAGTCTTGAGTCTGTTTATTCATTATATCCAACCCTTTGCAGACTACAGCTAATTGGAGAGCTGGAAAATGCAGGTCATCTGTTCTCCAGGTGATTTCTTAAGATTGTTTCCCACCACTTACTCAGATTTCAGGATTTTTAATAATCCAGCATAGCACAAAACTTAAAATGACATCAACAGATTTTATTCATCAATATCTCAAACTTCATATTGACAATGACAAGGATTTTAGCTTCACTACATGAAGACAATTTTAGATTCTCTTTATTTCCAGACTGGCTTAATTAGCAGTCTAGTTTGAGTTATTTGATATCATGCCAATATTATGTTTTAAATAATTGTTTTCTTTCCTTTATATTGAGTTCCCTCATACTCCAAGGTAGCAGTCTTATCTCCTAGCTTCTGGTTTACTCAAGTAACTGAGTCCTCCTCTTCTAGTTTCTTTTCTAAAAATGTTTTCCATTTCCATAATGACGTCCATAGCTTTACTAAAAGCTGCTTCAGTTTGAATAATTTTCTTAATGGACCTCTATTACCATCAATATTCTTCCTAAATTCTTAAGATTGCTTTTGAATCACAGGAAGGTATTTATCTCTGTAGTGCTATTAACAGTGAGTTTTCTCTGCTGTAGTTCTCTCAGTTTGGTAGCTAATAGTCACCCTAGAGTCTTTTCAGCAGCTCTACGTTTGAGTGTGATTCCCTTTGCTGATGGACCTTTAACACAAGTTTTTGATGCTTAATCAAGAATATT
This sequence comes from Cettia cetti, assembly GCA_013401135.1. NCBI lineage: Eukaryota > Metazoa > Chordata > Aves > Passeriformes > Sylviidae > Cettia > Cettia cetti. The sequence continues at coordinate 35,818 of VZUI01049465.1, forward strand.
TACAGAGGAGTAGTTCACCTGAGTGTTGTTGTACTTCACGTTTGTTAAAACTGGAAGGCTTCCAGTTTAGTCTGCATATGGTAACCATTGTAGGGTTTTATGACTGTGTAGATTTTGAATTTTCTCGGCAGTTTACTTTTTACTCATCTTGCATTTCACTGATAGTGAGAATTAATAACAAGTCTTCTTTTCTTTTGGGAACAATTGCAGATCTGTTACTACTCAACAACTGAATGATGTTTATTTGAAATGGCAGAGACAGTCCCAGCTTCTCAAAGACAGTGACTTCCATTTCCAGGAACCTGTCATGGCTCTGCGCACTGTAATTTTGGAAATCTTGCTGGAAAAGGAGAGTGAAAACACCAAAAGAGAATGTATTAAAGACCTCCTGACCAAACATCTAGTGGAGCTCTCTAGATTGGCAAGAACTGCTAAAAATACTCAGGTAGCAAATTTCAGGAAAGATCAGGAACAGATGTTTAGGGTTTTTTTAGTTTATAAAAGAATTTCATTTTTTAACAGTATTAACTATATTCTAAGTTTATTCAATAAATCAATTCATCTGAGACTAAAATGATGTAGAATTTATTAATAAATTGTATTTATGGGCATGTTTTTTGCAATTTTGTTCGTAAGTATAAGCCACTGAATGAGGTAGATAATACAAAAATGACATTTTTAGTGAAGAATGCTCTTCTAGCTCTGTTTCTCATTTTGGTGCAGTTTTACGTATCCAGCTTTTATTTGCATCGTATGTTGTAGTGTTTCAGAGTAAAACTGCAGAGATGCAACTTCATTGCATCTCTGTATTTAGTGTTGTCTTCAAAATTTCATACTCTCAAAACACCATTGCACTGTGGTAAGTCTCTTTCTGTGGATGACTTGCTGGGATTTGCAGTGTCAGTGGTTTTTTTCAGTGGCTGATGCATTTAAGGTCCTGAGTCAGCCTTGGCTTGTTCTAGGTGGTGCATCTGGATGAGAAACTCCACAAGAATTTACAGAGTAACAGTATCCTCCAAGGATCTCTACAGAAAATAGTTCCAGCTAAATACAGAACCTGGAAAGGTGTTTAACACTTCACATATGGAAAACTAAATTAAACTTTGATTTCAGGAAGGTTCTGACTCTTTTTATGAATAACGATGAAATCAGTAGATTTCATGAATTTGCAGAGGCACTTTACTTCGTGCCTCTGAAGCTGTTTGGGAGAATGATTTCAGATATTTTTTGTCTCATGCCTGCCCAGCCAGCAGCACAGTGGCAGTGAGTGTCCTGTAAGAGCCTCAGGTTTGTTAAAGACATTGTTTGCTCCTTGTGCTGTCATAGTGATACTAAGTAGTGAGGATGGTTCTTTACCAGTGATATGTGTGAAGATTAGGCATGCAAAAGAATTCGTGTATGGTGGTGCAATTTTTAAAATTATTTTTCTGTAATACTGTATGTAATGCATGTAATAATGTAATAATTGCTATGCTGTAAATCCATTAATTCAGTAGGTGCTGATTATAGAATTTCTCTATCTCCAATTTAAAATGTTAAACATAGATACTTTATTTTAGTGTTTGTGAGGTTTGATTCCAGTCCATTTTTGTTGCAAATCAAGATTTTCTGCAAGTATATAGAAAAATAATTTCATATCTTTGCTGCAAATAAATTCCTAGCATTGGATGGGTAGACTATGCTGCACAAACAGACAGAATGGAGACAGAGTCTAAAAACAAAACTTGCTGTGAGATACAGATATTTTATTTAAAGAATTGTTCATGATTATTTTTCAATTTCAGCTTCCGGAAAGAGCTATGTTTCAAATCAAACAACACAATCCAAATGGAAATGGAGTTTCTGAATGGCAACTTGAAGAAGCTCAGGTTTTCTGGGCTAAAAAGGAAGAGAGTCTTGCACTGAATATACTTAAAACGATGATAAAAAAATTAGATGCAGATTGGTTTCAGGTATGTGTTACATAATGTATAGATTTATGGGAAATAAATTATTTAAGATCCTTTCAGAAGTTCTCCTGTAGAAGAAAATTAAAAGTCCATCTGCAGTATTAAATACTAAATCTGGCTTGTATTCTCAAAATATCTGAAAGCAAAAAAACTTGTCAGTGGGTCTGTAAGACTGGTAAATGTAAGAATTCATTATTCATAGTCCAACACTAAACCATGTCCCTAAGCACCACATGTACATGTCTTTCAAAGCCCTTTTAAATAGGGCTGGTGACTCCAGCACTTCCTTTGGCAGCCTGTTCCAATGCTTGACAATCCTTTTAGTGATTAAGATTCCATCTAAACCTTCCCTGGTGCAATTTGAGCCATTTCCTCTTGTCCTACTGCTTGTAGCCTGAGAGAACAGACCAGCCTCCACCAGGCTGCACCCTCCTTTCAGGCAATTGTGGAGAGCAGTAAGGTCCCCCCCGAACCTCCTTTTCTCCAGGATAAACACCCCCAGCTCCCTCAGCTGCTCCTCACAGCACTTGTGCTCCAGAGCCTTCCCCAGCCCCGTTGCCCTTCTCTGGACACGCTCCAGCCCCTCAATGTCTCTCTTGCAGTGAGGGGCCCAGAACTGAGCACAGGATTTGAGGTGTGGCCTCAGCAGTG
>VZUI01049466.1:0-16561 GCA_013401135.1 Cettia cetti
ATAGATATAGATATAGATATAGATATAGATATAGATATAGATATAGATATAGATATAGATATAGATATAGATATAGGTATAGATATAGATATAGATATAGATATAGATATAGATATAGATATAGATATAGAGATAGAGATAGAGATAGAGATATAGATATAGATATAGATATAGATAGAGATAGAGATATAGATATAGATATAGATATAGATATAGATATAGATATAGATATAGAGATAGAGATAGAGATAGAGATAGAGATATAGAGATATGTACGTATACCAATTTGCTGTGCATTCTCATTTTTTCCTTAGAGAGTCACAGAGGTAGGATCTCTAAGATAAGGTGCAATTGATTGATTTCACTTCCTTTTAGCTCAACTATAGGATATTTTCAAGATACTTTTGAAGTGAAATGGTCTGGTTTTCATGTGTTTTACCCACAGTTTGGCTCACAAACTTTCACGAAGTGTTGGAAAGAACAAAAGCCTCTGCTCAAAAACTTTTTGGGGAAGAGTTTTCAGTTGGAGTCATATATTACATAAATGTTACCCTTGTATTTCTATGCTTGTTGTCAAATTTGAATGATCACTTTTATGTTCTTCACAATACTGCTTCTAAGGATGAACAAAGGAACAACATTAACATTGTCGATCAACATTGTGTAGTGTTTCATAGCTTATGGAGGGTGATAAGAAAGTAAAAAGGCTTGTCATCTGTAATGAAAGGCACTATAGTGTTTGAATCTTTAGGTTGTTGAAATTTTCCCATTAATTTCAAAATTTGTGCCTGGTATGCGGAGGTTTTTTGGTTTTGATACTGATTCTACCTGTGTTGTACCACTGCTTTTATGAGTACATCATCAGATCGTCTTTACTGAAGCAGCAGTTCCAGAATGTTATATTCCTAATAATCTGTTTTCCAGTAAAGAGTAAAAAATCAAAATACTTCAAGAACACTAATTTCATAAACTGGGAGAAAATTTATTCCAGAAGGACAAGGATCCAATTTTTACCTTCTTTTCATTTCCATTGAACTGGATTTTTAATCATCCATTGATTCACATCTACAGGTGAGAGTTACAGAAGGTTTCTGCTGGCAAATAATTTTGGTTACAACAACAACAACAACAACAACAACGATTTTGGACAGCCAGAGCAACTGCATTTGTAATGAAGAGCCTTGCTAGTGCTCATAACTGAAATAGATGGTTTCAGAAGTAGCTTGATCTCGCCAGGTTTAGAGGTCAGCAATCTAAAGGGTTGAGGTAACTGTTTTCCAGGTGGCAGAGAAACAAACACCAGCCTGTCCCTAGTCAGATATGGTACCTAGCAGTAGTAATAATTCTATTAGCTCTTCTTCCTTCTTCCTTTCCACCACCCCAAATATAATTATAAATATTCAATGACAATAACGAATAATATTCGTGGATGAGCCAGTGCAAGTTAATTTTTTGTGCCTTATAAACTTATTAGTTTTGAACAATTAAATTCTTTAAAAGGGACAGAACCACAAGTTATGTTCTTTTTCTACTTGAGGACATTTTTCTGGAAACTCTTTTGGACTGAAAGAGGGAGGGAGAGGGAGAGAGAGATGCATCACCATACAAACTCATCACACTAAAACATACGTTTTAGTTCCCATGTTAGTGTCTTGTATTATACATTTTTAAAATAATTTTGGAGTTTCCTGTAGATTCCATATTACGTTGCTTGGAAAATTACTATTTCAGTGAATGCCTCTTTTTTTCTCCTCATCAGTGTTGCTTAAAATACCTCATCCCAAGATGATGAATTGTGAGGCAGTATCCTGTTTTGATTTTGATTTCAAGACTTTTATATTTTTCAGTATACATTGTTGTTTATAAAATAATTTTCATTAAATATGGTACAATTTCAATATGATTTAGAAGAGTATAGAATAAAAAGCATTTGGACTAGATAACATTTAAAGCTTTTTTAAATAAAGAGAAGCACACTATAAGTACAATTATATGTTTTTATAAAATTTATTTACTCTTTCATAAAGGATTAGTGAATTGGTTTTATGTACTTCAGAAATATATGGTAGGAAAAGGACGTCAAAAAAAGCACTTTTTTAACAGTTTAAAATAAAAGACTTTGCTAGTCCAGCTCTTCATGTGAACCTAAATTAGCATTCTGTGTTCATCTTGAGCTTGGATAGATTTGAAGCCTTTCATGTCTAAAACCGCATGATCAAGGGCAAAATCTTTTGCTAGCACTGGAATCTGGAGGGGGAAACAAGACATGCACACATGGCTTTATCACTGTGTGTTTTACTGCAGAGACCATGAAAAAAAAAAATCTCCATTGTGTTTTATTTAATTAAAGCACACTGCCCCCTTTTGAATTTCTTTTTAAGAAAAAAATAAATCCTTGCTTATTAAAGATGTAGAGACCTACGATATATGGTCTCTTGCCACAATTCTAGCTTTAACTATACTTTAAACAGCTTACAAATGACAGATCCTATACAAAGTAATTTGATAGTCCCATAATTAATTCAATTGCAGGAATCTTGCCTGGGTAAGAACCATGTTTGAATATTGTCCCTCATGAAATATTATCTTCTGATTAGCTTGGATTTTCACTAGCAGGCAATGTGTATGAAAATTACAGTGCAACACAAATGCATAATTTTTTTAGTTTCATCTATGTTTTCACATTTTTGAAATTATTTACTGAAATTTTGTATGAAGGAAAATCATCTACCACGTGCATTAAATACATCCATTCCAATTGACTGTATATCAAAAAGTGCAAATAGATTTAGCCTGATGTTAAACAAATTGATCATGAACACTTTTAAAGTGAAATTTGACCTTGTAAATCATAGTGTCCCTGTCCAATTCAGGTGAAATAGAAAAGGCAAAATTTAAAAAACTAGTAGCATTAAAGGCAAACGTAATGGAGAAGTGGATAGAGGGAAAAAAAGATGGAGAGAACAAAGACTACAGTGAGGGAGGAGACTACAAACTTACTATTTATATTGTATTCATTGTGGAAAAAACGCTCAAAAGTGTATTTGCGAGTAATTTTGTACAGATGCACATCTGAAGGAAATCAGGTCATCCATCTTAATATTTATCCATAAAAGAATTGTCTTTATGTAAAAACAAAACTAACAAAAACCATTTATAAAAATCAGTCTGGAATATTTGTATGTGAAAAATTAAATTCCATAGCAAACTCACCAGAGCTACATCCAAAGGAGACGAGCAGAAACTTCAGATACTTCTGAGAACACAAACCATTTTTCAGGATATAAACCTTTGTTAACATTTTACTGCAGAGAAATTATTTTAAGCAATTATAAAAAAATTTAAAATCTTATTAATTTCTGATTTTTCTGCTACTATACCAAGTATTGAATAAAATCTGTGTCAAAATTTCAAGGAGTTTTTGAGCAAATATTGAAAATAATCTCTAACTTGAAAAAAAGTTACTTGGAACTTAAACTCTTATTTTTAGCTTTTACTCATTATTTCTCATACTCTTTGTCAAGTGACCATAGTTGAGGTATGTAGCTATGTCTGCAGAAATCTTATTTAGCATGACTGTTTAGCATGAAGTGTAAACACACATTTTATTGCTTTGGTAAATAAACCAGAAACTGATCATAATATTGTTAATTGTCCAAAACTGAAGCAGATTTTTATCTTCAATAAGATTAATTCTGAATATGCAATATCACTGATTTAATAAGATGATTCATTTCAAAAGGATAAGAATTTAAATAATCAATGTAGACTAACATAAATTTATTAAAATTTAGAAAAATGCTTCATATTAATTACTATCCAAGAATAGGTCCCAAAAAGTCACTGAGAAAATCGGTGAGGACATAAATGTTTCAAGACAAATCAAAGGACTCCAACCAACACTCCATTAGTGTCAGCATCTGCAGTCAACATGACTTTTCCTTTACCACACCCTTCAACTGTAGAATTGCCTCCCTAAGCCATGCTTTAAATGAGCCATAGGATTTTTTCTCAGTGTGCTTCATTAATTTGCTGAACTTCACAACACCTATGAACTTCACAGGGGTAATATTTTATGGTAGCTCTTTCATAGTGCTCATCTGGGGGTTTTACCTTCTGACCTCTGTATTTCAGGAAGATCTGTGGAGAGGGCATCCATGGTCCTGTGTGGTGTTCCAACAGTTTCAGTGGAGATTGAAACAAGATGAATGTCACTATGGCTCTGGTACAGGTGCACTGTGAAAAGGAACAAATACTAAACTAGGATAATTGGTAGATTTTATGGTCTAGAACATGCTAATTGAGAAATTTCCAGCCTTCTTTCAGGCATCTGAGATGTACAACTACCTCATATTTTGATAAGGAAAATACCTTAAAAATCAAACCAAGCTGAATTGGATAGTCTGTTTTTTTGAGAAACTGCGATTTTGAGAGACTTTGCCAGCATACACAATATTAATGGTAATGTGGTTTTTGTGGGGATAGCTAAGTGAAGACCAATAAAGAGGGAAAGCATGGCTAAGCATTGGTCATTCTTTAGCACTGAGTAGAACTTGAAATGTTTGTGCTGTTCCATTGTGTAAAGCACTGGCTAGGAAAAGGAGTTCATAGAGATGGAGAATGGAAATACTTGAGGAGCTCTGAGATTAGACGCAAACCTCATCACAAGTGTAATATCATTCATAAATCTCCCTTCCCCTAAACAGAAGAAAAAAATAAATGGCAGATATTCACGACTGCTCTAATCCAGGACGTGATTCACTTTCACTTCTCTGTTCATTACTTTCTATTCAACTCTTAAGTGTGTGTGGCTCTGCATGTATCATTGCAAAAGTGAAATACAGATGAGCAAAACAGAATTTAGGTGTGTCAATTTACTATGCTTGTTTCAGTGCACTGCTTAGCAGCTACTGTAAGAATAAAAGAGTGGGTAGGCTGCTTTGTTGATTACTGCTATGCTTCTACCTGGTTAAACACGCCATATTCCTTATTGCACAATTTGAGCATCTTTTCTTTTAGTTTGTCTGCCAAGAGGCTAGTGGTAAACCCTCTTTGAATGAAAGCTGTATTAGATCAAGACTGACACCTCTGTATTTTTTTCTTTGGAGTCTTGCCCTCATTTCTCACATTTGATACATATACATGATTTTTTTTTGTCTCACAGAGTCCATGTCCATCTGTTGCAGTGGCATCATGCCCAGCATTCACAAGTTGGTCAGATTGCTCACTATGATATAGCTTGTGATAATTCTAGGGGAACAGATTTTCAAACACTGGAATTCCTTCCTCGGAAAGACTGAAGGATCAGTATAGGATGACTCATTACAACAGGTTGCACCCATCAGCTTTAGCGTGCCATAGACCAGCTGAAGAGAGGAGAAAAGGAGATGCAGGCTTCTTGGGCACTGTGACAGTGAAGGGAAAGTGTCCTTTATTTGGAAAAGAGGTCCTACAATTCACATGAAGCTCAACTTTTCTACAATAGGAGAAGAATTACTGCAGACCTCATTTGTGATCCACATGCATATGAATTGCAACTATCACACCTCAGCATCACCCTCTGCCATAAAGGTAACTTTCAGCACAAGGCCACTGCTGGCTTTAGAGGTTTTGATATTTGGAGTTCCAATTTGTCAGCAACAACAAATAGTATTTGAGCAAGTAATGACTTTTTTGTGTGTTTGATAACTGGGATGAATCACCAGCTGCAAGAGAGGAGCACAATCATATGAAATTAGCAGAACTGTAAGTTATTTTATTATTTAAGATTATATCTCTTTGTATAAAGTTTTTTAAAATGTTGGGACTATAGGACTTGTCTCATCAGTGAAACCGAGTGCCAGTTTGAATTCAAAGGTAGTTTTAGAGATATTTAAAAAAGAATGGGTTTTTTTTATTGCATCAAACATTCAACTGAAAGGCACACTAAGAACAATAGACATTATTTTTATTTTATATAATTTCTTTGTTAGTCTTTTTCAATTATCTATGTTGAAGTCACTATGTCTGTGAAAGAAACACAGGACTGTATTGATTTATAGAAACATTGATTTTAGGGAAAGAAGGGACTATTACGATTACGTTACTCAAGCTCTTGTGTAACACAAGACTAAATGATTCATGTTTCAAGAAGTGCTTGAAGTTTCACTGCTCTTTATCCTTCCCTTTAAGTTTATAAAACCTATGAAATTAGAATGGATCTAGATTTCTGTACCAGTTATGTATTGAAAAGAGGGGAAATAAGCTTTTGAGAGCTCCTACCCAGTAAAGAAACACAGAAATAGATCAATCGAAAAAAAATAACTCAAGTGAAAATGGCATGCAAACCCAAAAAAACTTACATAGGGCTGTAATGGAGCAAATTTTTTTCTTGCAAAAGCAGTTGTAATATAAACATGCAGAAAGCCCCTTGCTTCAGTAATTAAGGAAGGGGGAATGTGAACAAAAATTTGCAGGACCAAGACATAGATTTTTCAATTCCTTGTCTAAAATATTACATCTACATAAGTGATTTAAACTTCCAGTGACTGAGTTGATAGAGCAATATTATTTAAATATGACAGCAAATATTTTTTTTAATCTGTTACAGAACTGTATGAGGATTTTTAATTATACTAACATGAATTTCTTTGATAACAAGTATAGACTGCCAAAGAATTTGTGCCCATTTAATCCCAGGCAGAATTTGGCCTCAAACTGAAAGCTTTTATGCAAACCAGTCAAAATTAGTCAAAGTTTTGTCCTCTTAGTCAAAATTAAATTCTGGTTTAATGCTTCATTACAATCTAAAATTCTAGATTTATTACTGCATATTTCATGATCCTTGAAATCAAACAGAAAACAGGAGGAAGTTGGGATTTTAAGAACTGCATTTGTATTTTGGACAGACACAATTCTCAAGTACTTCCATAGCTAAACACATGCTTAGCAGATTCATAAAAATTGCCCTGTCTTCTGATAGAATATAGGTGAAAGAATATTGAAGCATATTCTGTCTCTAGACAGTGTCCAGCTCTGGGCAAAATTTTTTTTCCTCTTATAATTCATTGGTTTATTATTTATTTTTCTTTTAAAAATATTTAAAGTGAAGTATTTTAAACATTCACTGCAAAGTCCTTTTGTACCTTTATAAGAATTTGCTTTTCTAATGTTATATCTTACATGTAATAGATGTATAGAGTATTAAAATCCAAAGCTGTTACAATGGCTTCAATATCTCAGACTAAAAACTGAAAATAAAACAAGTTAGTAGGGACATGGAGACAGAGAGGGAGAAAAGATTCTGTAATGATCTGCTGATGACAAATGAAATTGTTATTTAAAAATATTTTTGTTATCTTGACTCAAATTACTAATGGCTCACTCAAAAAATATTTCAGCACATTCATGCCTTCGACCTTCACTGGTCATACCAAAGAGTTTGCAGAAGCCAGCTCTCTCAGCCTACTCTTCTATCTCTGCTGTGGTGACTCATCTATTTAGAATACATCATGCTAAAATTCCACTGCTGATGCAGAGATACATGAGGTCCTCAGAAAAACTCCTTTTCTCTCTGAGCTCTGATAATGTCCACCATTAGGGAAGGTGGAAGAGAAGCATTACTTTTTTGAGAAAATTATTCATTGTGAATGCCAGCATAGTGGAGATTTCAGAAATTCTGTGATGGACCAGGAGACATCAAGCAAAATAAAGTTTGTGTTCAAGGGAGAGATATCACAGACACGTACACATATGTGTTCAGCTTTACTCATTCAAATAGCTCTTAAAAAATGATGGGTTCAACTGCATTTTGGTAAGACTGAAAGTACAGTACAGACTCTGCCTCTAAAGACAGTTTTTCCATAGGTGAAATCCTGTACTATCTCAATCTTTGTAAAGATATTGCTTTATTCTCTAGTGCTCCTGGAACTTCTAAGAGATATTGTTGACTCCTCTAGACAAAAAAAAAAAACCAAACCAAAAAAACCCCAAAAATCAAACAAACCAGAAAACCCAAAAAGACCCAACAAACAAACAAATAAAAAAACCCCAAACACCTATATCAAACCAGCTAGAAATGCACATTCATAGATCTATAGTTAAGGATAGCATAGTTCCCATCTCATATATTGTTTCAGGATACAAAAAATAAAGAAGACTTTTTGTCGTCTTTCAATTCAATCCTAAAAAGGGATTTGGGGATTTTTTTAAATTTTATTTAAACTTGAAATAATTTTCTTTCATTTGGTTTTGCTCCAGAGCATTGCTACCACAGTCAGAATTTTAAAGGCATGGTGACAAATGAAAGTATTTGGGAGACTCTGTCTTTTCCTTACATTTTTGCATTAGAGAAGGTGCATCTCAGATCAGCCTTAAAAAGAGCTTGGTCTGCAATAAGATTTGCTTCCTTTTCCTTTTTTAATTATGAGAGAACTAAAATGATCTGTAATGAAAATTGCCATCATCCTCTTTCTAGAGCACATTAAGTTTCTATAACACCTTGCGAAGACAATGCTTCTTATTTTTCCCCGCTGCTGTTAAAAAGTCCATTCACTTGTGCTGGAATAAGCCTTTATTATATTTTTCCCCTCATCTACCCTTCACTTAATAAAACCATAGGTGGTAATTCACAGTGTTTGTGTCCCATTTCTGTGTACAATCCGTGTGTAACTGCAGTGGTGGAGGGAATAATCAATGGACATTAACTATGTTAAACAAGAAGCATTGTATCCGCAAGCATGAACCACAGATTCCCACAGAAATTCTCTAAATCAAGTGTTGACTAGATTTTTGTCTTCCTGGCTATTTTGTTATCTCTGTTGTAAGACCCTTGGTTTTTTTGGCAGTTCTGAACAGATATTGTGATAGACACCATGGTAAACAGCTCTCTTATTGTATTTTGTACTAGGATATTGAACATTTTCCTGAGCAAAGTGCAATGTGATGCCAAGTATTTCCATCCCCTGCAGCTTCTTACAAAGGGAACCAGTCCACAGCTTGCTAATAGAGATGGAGGAGCTCTTCCTTGTAAGCTTTCAAAATAATCCATTTTAAAAGACTGTTTCAGCATAATAAATGCTTGGTGACTTGAAATCCCAGTGGGTTTTGAAGAAACAAATACTGTACTGTATATGCCGAATCTGTACAATTTGAGCTTTCCACTTGAAGTACTGTACTCTCCTTGCACTGATAATAACAGCTTTTTCAGGAACAAAAGAAATAATCTATAGTTACAAATAAGGAACCAGAATTAGCTCTGATTTAATACTTTATACATATCATACTTTCTACCATTGTTATAACTGGACATATCAAACATATCCATTCCATTGATACAGATGTATGATGCACAGCGGAGCAAAAAGAAACATGAATTAAAGAAACATTGTGTTTGTACCAAGCTTATGCTGTTTAAGTATTGAAACCATGGTTGAAGTTTAATGGCTCTGTGTGAGGCTCTGATTTTTTTTTCCTCTCTCTTTGTTAGGTTAATTCAACTTCAATAACAAGTCTTTTCTGTCCTGCTACCAAATACCTCCAAATGTACAGCAAGGGAAACTGGCATTTCAAATTAAGGGAAACAGTGAACCAAAACAAGAACACAATAAAAGAAAGAGCAGGGTGATACATGTAAATTATGTACTCACTGGGAACTAACAGTGGTAGCTCGCAGTGAAGGGATTTAGCTCTCTGTTAATTCAACTGATAGGGAGAAGGGCATTTTTGGGAAGAGTCTTGGCCAGATTCCTTAAGCTTACAAAAGCTTTAGTGGTTACATCATCGGGGGTGGGGGGCTTTGGGATTTTAAAAAAATGTGTTACTGTAGTTAGTCTGGTAAAAAAGCGGAATAATTCACTTTAATATGAGGGAGATACTCAATTTCATTGAAATTAAAGTTTTAACAATAAGAATGATCTATTAATTGATAATTAAAGTATTTTCATTTTAGCAGAATAAAGGGTAAAACTGCCTCTCTGTAATGCTTGTGCTGGTAGTTTTGTACAGTTCATTTAGGAGTCCAGCAGCAAAGATTTAGGTACAAAGTCTGATCATGGGGGAATGTATTTGTTGGCCTGCTTTCTGCATGCGAGTTTCTTCTGCATAGTAACTGCCTATGGTACCATACTGGAGAGGGATTAAGATGTTTTATATTCTGTGTGTGCATTGGAGAGGATGTGTTTTACCTAATCTTGTTTAGCCACCATGCAGACAGCTTTGAGGATTTTTTTTTTTTTTATCCCAGTATCCTTTAAAACCTGCAGATCTTTGGAAAGGGAAGGTATTTCCATTTCTTTCGTTTGCTTTTCAAAAGTGCAGAGCTTGGCCTTTATCTTGAGGAGCAAAGAGGAAAATACTAAGCATGGCACCCCTGCCTGCAGGCTTGGTACTTGTTAAATATTTTGGTCAATTAAATGTAGGTGGGAAAGATTAAACTGCTCTCAGAAGTTTGTCTTCATATTTTTGTATGAAAGCAAAATAGTATGTTCTCAAGTTCTTTGATGCTAATTGAATAAAATATAGGTCTACACATCCCTTGTCCTCGAAAGTGTAGCAGATGTTCATTGCTTTGTCTTCAAACAGCCATGTCTGGCTCCTTTTTCAAAGTGGTGTCTCAGTGTTGAAGGACTGACTGCTGCTTTTTTTGCAAGGTGCTGTATGCATATAGAGGTAGAAAGACAGGGAAGGAAGAAAGCAAAATGATCACCTGAATGGATGGGATTATTTTTGATAGAGGAAACCTGTTGCCGGTGTCTGAGATCTTTTAAAAATCTTCAAATGCACCACACCTATTTTAGCAAGGGAAGGATTGTATTCATGTCCAAGAGGTTTGCAGGGATCAAGGTAGCAAGTTAAAGAACTTGAAAATTTGGGAGGGTGCTAGAGGGCTATAGATGCTCTAAGACAATTTGATTCTTAGAAAGCAACTATCATGTTTCTTGTCTCTGCTAGGTCTCTACTACCCCAGTAGCTTTTTTATTATTCTCATGCCAATTCTCACATTTTTAATCCCTCCTTGGCACCTGGTTCTGCACTTTTGTTGCCCTCAAATCCCTCATAAAAGGTGCTGCCAGTATTTTTCTGTGACACATGCACCTATATGTATATAGTGCATACAACATATATTCATAGTGAAAAAAATAATATTTTTAATCACAGGGTTTTAATGTTACAGACAAGTGACCAGGGTTCTAAGTGAAAAGACTACACCACCAACTAGACCCTCATCTTATCTAGGGTACTTGGAGAGTCTAGTAAAAAATGACAGATATGAAAAGCTACTGGACATGAGAGATTACAGTGTTAGAAAAAAGGAGAATTTACAGATGGCTGGATTTCATGAGTTATAGGCACCTGAATGAGAAAACCAAAGAAACCCAAAGAAAACCAAATTATATGGTTGGGGACTTCCTGGGTAGTAGGATCTTTCAATGCCGACATCCCAACAGTAGGAACCCCCTAACACATAAGACCAGGATCATCTAGGTAAGAATATCAAAAGTTTGGGGATGGATGTAGTCAAACTGGGATCAACAGGGAAAAGATATTTAAGCATGGATTTTTCAGATAAGATTGAATTAAGAAATGTAGGTTGAAGGGAAGTGAAGAGGAAGATCAGGTAAAAGAAAAAAGAATAATAAAGCATATGATAAGTTTAATTGACTCTATTTAAGGTCTTGTCAGCAAATGTGAACTCAGTGGGGGATGTTTATATACTGGAATATTAAAATAACAGCTATCCAAAACTTTTTTGTCAATCAGTCTTTTGGTTTTTAGGTGGGTACTAGATTAAAGCTGCAAAAATGAGTTATAGACCTCACCCTATGTACATAATCCTGAAGTTTGTAACTTCTCACAGATTTTGTTTCTATTTTAGCAGATGCAGATTGAAGGCCCAGCTGTTACTCTAGTTTGAGTAAGGTTTACTTAATCTGAGACAGTACAGTTGAAACTCTTTGCTAAACTGCTGATTTGTTTCATGAAAGTTCACTTACTATGAAGCCATTCACCTCTACCTTTTATCTAAACATGGAAAAATATAAACTTTTGAAAAAGATCAATTCAAGCAACAAAAATCTATTCAGCAGGAATTAGTGAGATCCCAGGTAAATGAAGGCTGACATGGTGATGTTACATTATGGAATTTGCATTGTATGTTACTAAAATTATGAAAAACCTATTGAGGGGAAGAGCAACATGACAGAATGAAGAGGGAAAGTCACAAGTAAGATTAACAATGTTGTAGGACAAGAGGACTACAAGTTCCTCAGTTTCAGAAATAAACATACCAAAAGAGTATGTTGGGTCTAGAAAACAATTACTAGATCAGTAAATAAAGTTCTACAGCCCGACAGTCATATCCTAATTTCACTCTCATAACTGTTTTAAGATCAATACCTTAACAAAGAGACTTTCGCTTTTATGCCAGTTGTGGGTGGTGAAACACTGAATTAGAAAGTCAGGAGAGATTGTGGTGTATTTTTTCTTCAAGACATTGAAAACCCATCTGGACAAAGTTCCCAGAAGACAGCTAAAGCTGACCTCGATCTGAGTAGGGAGGTTGTATTGTATGGTCCAGAGGGTTCCCTTCCAACATCCATAAGTCTTTGATTAAAATTTGATGTTACAAGCATCATAAAGTCACCCTAGGACATTTGTACTTTTACCCTCATTACTCCTACCATTCCAGAGCAGTACAAACTCAGATGAGTTGATGATTGTGATCGCTTTTCTGAAATAATGCTCAAGAGTATACTTTTTTTTTTTGAGCTGTGTCAATGGAAAGCAAGAACATCCCTCAGTAGATTTGTTTTGATATGTTAACAAACTAAGCTCTTGTGGCTTCCTGTCATACACCATGAGCAGTAATAGCTTCATTGTGTGTGCATTTCTTCTCACTTTTAATTCCTCTTTCCTACAAATGAATATAAAGCCTACTTGCTCAGTAATGCAGTAATTCTGCAAATTGTGGGTCAGCTGTCAGCAATTCTAAAGCTAGGGCATATCTCCATTAAGAAAATGAGTTTAAGAAGAAATGATAGAGGTATAATCCCAGCTCTTAAGAAAAGAAAACATTTGAACACCTATTTTCATTATAAGAAAAACAAGGTTCTCTTCCTAGGAGACCAGATCAGCCTCAGAAATACGTCATGATAATTACAACACAGGATGTCAGACAAAATAGTGAACAATTCAAAGAATATGGAACTACAACAACTAAGTATGAAAAAGATCAAAATTATTGCCACTGTACGATATTGTGAATACAGTCAAAAGACAGAATATTACCTAAAGAAAACAAAATAAGGAGAATTTGAACCCAATATGTATTAAGGCCAAAGGCAGTGAAAACAACTAGAGAAAATGCCCTTAAATTGAGACAGGGGAGGCTCAGATTAGATTAGAAAAACAATTTTTCCTTTTAGGGTGGCCAGGTATTGGAAAGGGAGGTTGTGGAGTTTTCATCCCTGAAGGTGTTTAAGAGGCACCTGGGTCCTGTGCTGGGTTAGTGGTTGAGGTGGATGATCTCAAAGTCCTCTCCCAACCTTGAATATTCTATGATTCTATGAAATTTTTTGAAAACTGCTATTCTGTGATGCTGCTTAACATCACTTCCTCCTAAATATTCAAAAATGGGCTGTAGACAATTCCTTCATTATCCATCAAGGACAAATTAGGCAGGATCTAAGAACTGTGAGAATGAATTAACATTAAAAATTTCATTGATTTGACTTTTATTTCTGTAAAGTCTTATCTGCATTTAAAAGTCTTTTCACCCACCCCAGTTTCCCTCCTGCAAGTTTGAAGGATTTAACCTGATAGAAATACAATGAATTGAAATATCCAGGAGAGAGAAATACAAAGTACAGAAGACAAGGAAAAACACTGATTGAAAAATGCTGAATTACATGCAGTGTGCTGAGAAACCTCTTTTCAACATCTATATCTCAAATATGAAGCAGTCTTTGGGGACATCTACACAAGGTGAGGGGATTGTAGCTAAGCTTGCCTTGTTCAGAAATCAGCTTTTCTTTTTTTCTTATGTTGTCCTAAGATGTTGATGCCAAAGTGCTAAACTATTAAGGAGAAAGGAGAGTAGACAGGATGTTGCCCTGCAGAGAGAGAGGAAATACAGAGTGTGGGTTCTGCCTGGCATATATATAACAAAGTTGGGGTCCTGTCAGGCAAATATACAAAACAGAATATGACTTTCTAGCTGTATCTTTTTGAAAATTAATTCCTCAGGGATAGTTTGTGTTTTGGCTTCCACTGTAGCTTGTGGTATCTTGATGAAGAAAGAAAAGAGGTGTAAATACAGTGCCAGTATTTCTCACCCACTTACACAGAAGGAAGGATGTAGATAAAGCAATTTGCTGTATCTCAATAAAGTTACACAATAATAAATATGCTTTTTCAGCACTTTAAAGATCTGAATCTTCACAGGTCAACAGGTCAATAGCATAACCAAAACTATTAAATTCATATATTCTGAAACGGGAATCACCTTTCTTCCTGCTGTAAAAAAAGTCTTTCCCTGGATCAGAATAAATTTTCATTCTAAGAAAACAGCAGAAATAAAATTAAAGAAAAAGTACTGCCCAAGATGAGTGAAATTTAGAAAATACTTAGAAAAGAGTTAAGATAGTATATAAAGCTGAGATTATTTCTTCCTCAGTCTACTTGAGTAATGCTGAATAGCTCAAGGAAAAAGCAAAATTTCTTTAGATTAAAATCAATGGAGGACACTTTGGCTACTTTGTTACAGTGCTAATCAAGTGTGATACATTTTTTTAAAATAAATATATTAACCTGAATGTGAAAAATATGAAAGTACAACAAGTATAACTCTGGAAGAACCTGAGGTTTGTGCATTTATAAGGTGCATACAACTTCTATGTAACCCAAATATAGGTAATTCAAATATAATTCCAGTTTTTGAATTTTTTTCTTTTTATTATTTGCTTGCTGCCTGTCACATTTCTTAGGAGTACATATTTTGCAGACTAATTATTTTGATCTTTTTATTCCATTGCAAAGTTTATATCAAACAGCAAAATATTGGAACATCCCTAGCACTGCAACTCAAGCTTTTATAGATGTCAACCATTATTTCACAGCCATAAAAACAACAACAAAAAAAAAATTCACCAAAAATAATGTTACCAAATAGTTAGGGTCCCAGTTCCATCCAATTCCTCTTGTCCAAGTGTATTCTATATACATACACACATATATACACAAGGAAAAGAGGTTTTTCCCATGATTTTGAATATGTTAGCTAAGAATTTTCTCTCTGCATTCATCCTGGGTTTGAAAATAATGGAAAGATGTAGATAATGAAATAATCTGCTGCATCAGTTGGTTCTGATGAAAAATGATATTAAACTCAATCTCATCATTTCCTCTGTTTAAACTGGTCCTGGAAACAGGAGTGACATTCAGCTCCAAGGAGAACTTGCAGGTTTTAAATGATGCAGTATGCTTCCAGTAAAGTTATTGTTGCTGTTTTGGTGAGATCTGCAACAGTTTGAGATTTACTTTTCAGTTTCGCTGGAAACTCTGTCATTCAGCTTCCTTTAATCCCTAGGTCAAGTAATGTTGACCTATTCACATCCATTCTGTTAAACTCTTACTCCGACTCTATCAAGGCAGACAGTCTGCACAGATCCACGAACACTTCCTGGGATAAAAGTTATCTGATCATTGCTCCTGAAAGCACGTGCTCCCCTGGTGTGCACCTTATTTCAATCTCATCTCAAAAGCTCTAAACCTCTTGGAATAGCTGAGTTCTTCCAGCAGGGCAAGTATCTGAATGGAAGCACTATGCATTCTGCAGGCAGAGTGGGTACAGGTGGGATATTAGTGCATCCTGGCACTGAAGATGTCAATAGGTAATTTAAAAAAAAAGGGCAGAGCAATAAGAAAAAGGAGCCTTATCTTCAGTGTGAAGTGTCTCCAGAATATAAGGGTTGCTGCTTAAGGGCTGCTTTTGACCTTGTTTGAAATGCAGCTGAAGCACTTGCTACACTATGAACAAATGACTGCTAATATTAGGACTGGAGAACAGAAATAGGATGAAACTAATATCCAATGGCACTCCTTTTTCTAAAAGTATATTGAATACTCCAT
The DNA here is from genome assembly GCA_013401135.1 of Cettia cetti. NCBI lineage: Eukaryota > Metazoa > Chordata > Aves > Passeriformes > Sylviidae > Cettia > Cettia cetti. The sequence continues at coordinate 16,108 of VZUI01049466.1, forward strand.
TCTTTAGAAAGCAGATATTGCACTGAGTGGTACAGTATTAGTCTGTACAACAACAACAGGCAGTATCCTGGCAAATGGGGATGTATTTCCAGGTCAAAAAGTCCATGAGGACCAAAGCTTGTACACAACCCCACAAATATTTTCAGTCTTTCTTCTATACACCATTGGATAATCTCTCTTGAATTGCATGCTGTGGAGGTGGGATAGTTCCCGAAAACTCTGACTATAATTATGTAGCCTCATATGTCTTAAAACTGTCATTCTGTGTTGGATTTTTAAACAGAGAGGTCAGTAGAACAGAACAGAACAGAATTAGAACAGAACAGAACAAGAATTAGAATTAGAATTAGAATTAGAATTAGAATTAGAATTAGAATTAGAATTAGAATTAGAATTAGAATAGAATAGAATAGAATAGAATAGAATAGAATAGAATAGAATAGAATAGAATAGA
>VZUI01049468.1:0-73294 GCA_013401135.1 Cettia cetti
AGAGAGTGATAAGGTCACCTCTGAGTCTCCTCTTCTCCAGGCTAAACAACCCCAGTTCCCTCAGTCTTTCTTCATACGGCTTGTCTTCCAAGCCCCTCACCAGCCTCGTTGCCCTCCTCTGGACATGCTCAAGCATCTCAATGTCCTTCCTAAACTGAGGGGCCCAGACCTGGACACCATACTCAGGGTGTGGCCTCACCAGTACCGAGTGCAGGGGAAGAATGACCTCCCTGCTCCTGCTGGCCACACTATTCCTGATACAGGCCAGGATGCCGTTGGCCTTCTTGGCTACCAGGGCACACTGCTGGCTCATGTTCAGCCGGTTGTCAACAAGAACCCCCAGGTCCCTCTCTGCCTGAACACTGTCCAGCCACACCGTCCCCAGTCTATAATGTTGCAGGGGGTTGTTGTGGCCAAAGTGCAGGACTTGGCACTTGGACTTATTAAACTGCATCTTGTTAGACTCTGCCCATCTGTCCAACCATTCCAGGTCTCTCTGCAAAGCCCTCCGTCCCTCCAACAGATCGACACACGCTCCCAGCTTAGTGTCATCTGCAAATTTACTAATGAAAGCCTCAATACCCTCATCCATGTCATCAACAGAAATATTGAACAGAACTGGCCCCAGCACAGACCCCTGAGGGACACCACTGGTGACTGGTCGCCAGCTGGATGCGGCACCGTTCACCACCACTCTGGGCCCGGCCATGCAGCCAGTTCCTAACCCAGCAAAGAGTGCTCCTGTCCAAGCCACGGGCTGCCAGCTTGTCCAGGAGTGTGCTGTGGGAGACAGTGTCAAACACCAGGGTCCAGCAGAGTTCAGAGAGATGTGGGGAAATATTGTCCTCCACGAGTTAAAATTTTCTCCACTTCCCTCAGCACATTGTCAGCAGAGCAGGGGATGTGGAGGTTGCAGTGTCTTCAGGTGTGGCTGTGTTCTGAGGTGAAGGCAACTTCAGAGAGAATATTAAACAGCTCATCTTCTAATGCTGTCAGTCATGCGAGGCACTGTTTTGTAAGCCAGTCACGTATCGCTGGTGATGCGTATTAATCCACTTTCTCCCTCCAGCATCACCTGTTTTATTTTCTATTCCAACTTCATACCTTTTTTTGGCAAAACCACAAGGGAAATATATTTCAGTGACAGTATATGGTAATTTTGCTCTATGCACTCCAGCTCATTACACAATCCTTGTCTTTCGAAAATAGAGAAAGGATTTATGTCTCCTACTATCATTTCTGCCACACACTGATTCACTAAAAGAGCTTTGTGGTGGTTGGGAGTAAATTTCATTTTCCCTGCTGTTTCATGAAGTGTGAATCACTTTCTAGCAGATGATGTCACTGCCAATTTACAGGTTTTTCTTCCTCTATTCCTATGTATGAGGAATCATAACTACTCTTTTTGTCATGGTAATGCTGTTAGGTGTAGAGGGTTATTCGATGCAGGAGACAGCATTCAAGTTTCTTTATTTTTGTCAGCACAGATAAATAGCTGAGTTTGAAAGGTGAGGCACAAACTGCCACATTCAGTCTCTCTGGCTAATGGAGAACGAAGGCTTCTTCCAGGTTTGGATCTTGGATACTGTGAAGATTTGTTTTCTGTGGGGTCTATGACAGAATTTGAACAGCAAAATAATGTGTTTATGTTGCTTTTCATTTTTGAAACAGAAGTTGATTTATATACTGTGAAGATCTTCTCCAACTAAGAGATCTTTCTCCTCTTAAAAAAAGAGGAGAAAGATCTCCTCTTTAATATCTAGAAGATTTTATGCATATAATTTTTGAACTGTGGGTCTTAGGAACTGGTCTTGACTCCTTGTTCTTGATGTTTTACTGGAAAGATGCCTGTAATTTTGTCTGCTTCCACGAGTTTCAACAGCATCTCAGTAGAAGGAAAATCAGTGGTGAATAGTGAAAACTGCTCTTGTGGAAAGAACAGTTCCTCTTTAAAACAGTTCCTCTTTAAGTTTTGTGTGGCAAAGGGAAAGAATGTAGATACATATAAAGTGAAACCTAAAAATAATAATTCACCTATCTGCTATCTTGGATGCTCTTGCTGCCTTTTTAACCCTAACAAACAGAACCACAGAACACTGAGCTGAACTATCTGTTTTATAGGTGAGGATGCTGAAAAGCAAAATGTCATTATAGCAATGGTGTCCTTCCTAGCCAAGGCCCCTTCACAGCAAGAGTCTTAAAATAACAAACTGTGGGCTGTAGCAGGAAGGGACAAGCCATCAGAACTATTTAGGAGGATGGGAAATCAGCATGAACAGGAAACTGACACTTCAAAAAGGAGCATGTCAGCTGAGAGGCAAGAATATATTGTAGCTACCACTGAGAAAGTAGAGGTCATTCACACATTATGAGTTTATTAATCTTCAGAGGCAGATATTAGTCCTTTATTTAATTCACGTGCTATAGAATTCTTCTTTAAGCATATTCTACTACACACATCCTTCCTCAGAGGCATATGGTGCTTCATATCAGGTTCAGCACCTAACTTCAGTCTGCTCTTTGTAAATTCCTCATGTATGTAGTCAGTTTGTAAGTAGATAAAAGCTATGGATTGGGAAATTATTCCTTAAAAACCTGAAATAGGAGCAGCTCTCGTTTGATCTTTTCTCTTCCAAAGACCTCAGTCTTGAGAACTGTACCATCCAGGTTTGGTGGTTGGATCTTAAAGAAAAATGTAAGCTCTTGTTGAGTGCTTGAAAATATGTTTAAAACTGCATCAAAGGCAGGGAAACCCTGCAGAGAGACCTCAACAAATGAGAAGACTGTGCAATCACCAACCATTGTTGGAAGTTCAACAAGGGGGAAGTGCCAGAGTCTGCACCTGGGATGGGGCAACCCTGGTTGTGTGCATAAACTGGGGAATGAAATGCTGGAAAGTAGTGCAGTGGAAAGGGACCTGGATGACCTGGTCAATGGCAAGTTGAACATGAGTCAGCAGTGCCCAGGCTCCAGCAGGGCCACCCCTGTCCCAGGTGCATCAGGCCCAGCATCGCCAGCTGGACAAGGGAGGGGATTGTCCCCTCTGCTCTGCACTGGGATGGCCTCATCTCCAGTGCTGGGGACAGTTTTGGGTGCCACAATGTAAGAAAAATATTAGCTACTAGAGCTACACTCACTACTAGAGAGTGTCCAAAGGAGAAGCATGAGGATGGTAGGGGGGGGCCTTGAGGGGAAGCTGTGTGAGGTGTGGTTGAGGTCACTTGGTCTGCTCAACCTGGAGGAGACTGAGGGGAGACCTCACTGCAGTTACAACTTCCTCGTGAGGGGAAGAGGAGGGGCAGGGCACTGATCTCTTCTCTCTGGTGATCAGTGACAGGACCTGAGAAAACAGCCTGAAGCTGATTTAGGGGAGATTTAGGCTGGATATTAGAAAAAGACTGTTCACCCAGAAGATGGCTGGGCACAGGAACAGCTCCCCAGGGCAGTGGCCACAGCACCAAGATGGACAGAGCTCAGGAAGGGTTTGGATAACACTGTCAGGCACTTGGTGTGGCTCTTGGGGATGGTGCTGTATAGTTGGACATGATGATCCCTGTGGATTCCTTCTAACTGAGCTGTGATTCTGTAAAAATATGTCTGTCCCATCAACTCCTCATCCTCTTTAGACAGGTCCAGTAGGGTCATTCCTGATTGCAGTAGCTGAGGAACCCTGCCTTGTTGCATTCTTCCTCTCAAGGGACTGAGATCATCACTAATGTCTCCTTATGATAACGAACAGCAACTTTAATATTGTTGTCAGCAGAAGTACTGTGCTCTGCAGTGTGTGTGGGATTGCTGTGTAATTACCCTGGCACATCCTACCCAGGAACACCATGTAAGCCAGCGTGCCCACTGTGCCTAGGTCCAGGCATCTGCACTGCTGGAAGTGGCTGGATCACACAGTGCTATTTCCATGCACCTGGGATTCCTTTTATTGAAAGGCAGATTGTAATTACAGATGTTGATTTCCAACTTCTTTTTTTTTTTTTTTTCTGGCACATTTGACTCACAAGCAGTGGGAAAGAGCTCATGGGATTTTGATGTCTGATGAACATTCTTGATGCATTTTTAGTCAGGGAAGAGTTGAGTTGCTGGCTTTCAGCAAGCTGTGTGTGGACTTGTGCTGGTTTGTAAGCCATACTTGGAAAAAGTACCCCAAACTCTCAGTTCTCTGCAGCCAACATTTTACTACAGTTTAGGTTGCAGGAAGCACCTGGATTTGTTCAAGGCCTGTTTTGTAGCTGAGAGTTTTAGAAAGTCTAGTCCAGTACCCCCTATAAATTATATGCTTAGCTGCATAACCAAGCCACCCACCATAAAACGGCATTCCATGACATGATGTGTTGCTCATTTTTGTTTTCTCTGTTTCTTTTGCCATTTTACTGGATTTGTAAAACATAAGTTAGTATTCTCACATTGTCAAAGTCCGATGCAATTACAGAAGCTTCACAGAAGTTTCCTCACTCATAAGCAGTGAGCCATGTTGCCTAGTACATTTTGCCCCATGATAACTTCTCTCCACCCCCACACCTAGCAGAATAAACATTGCTGCAGATTTTTTTAAGGCACGGTAATTTATAGAAAATCTTTTTTATATCTTGCAACAACACTATATGCTACCCTTAAAAGAATTTCTGATATCAAAGGACAAGTTAGCACAACCTATTACAGGGCAAGAAAGTTACTACACTTTCTATGTGTTTCACTATATCTTCAGAACCAGCTAAGCTACCCACACTTTCCCTGGAGCATCTAGATATACAGAAAGTAGAAAAAAGGAGGCCCAAGTTAGAGGAAGTCCACAGCTGCAATTTAAAACATCTGATTTTCCTAGAAGTGATTTTTTCCCCCACAATTTTATCCAAATTCCTCAATTATCTGTGAAGGAGAAACTGCCCTGACTGCTGCAGTGTCGTCCTCTTGTGTGTATGAATTACGATTCTGCCTTTAAGCACACCTCCTGTAGGACTTATTTCTACTTCTGGTAGAAAAAGTGAACACTGCTTGATTACTTGTTAATGAGGACATGTGCAATGATGGAAAAACTATTAATAATCCCATGGAAAGATTTTTCCATTATGCTCCTCAGTGCAGTGTCTGAATGCCTTATAGACGTCAATTTTATCTTCAAATTACCGTGGAGTGTAAAGTCATGACAAAGTTTTTGTTTTACAAACTGGGAATTCAGATAAGAGGTTGAAGGCAAGAAACCACCAATTGTTGGTTGTTTATTCAACCAATATGAAACTTCATCTGTTTATAAAAGTGAAATAATGTTTTTGTTGTTGTCCATTGGGTCTGTGGGTACTCAGTGTTTCTGCCGATTGGATCCAGTGATTTTCAGATGACTGCTTAGGAACTGGGCACACAGAGTTAAGGACATTTTCCTCAAGTTTTTTACACACCTAATTACTGCAGGCAAAGATATTTAGATACTTTGTAGATCTCAGTGACTCCTCAGCAACTGATTTTAAGTGATTTACTTGGTCTTGGTATAAGTGCTATAGCAGAAACATGCATAGAATCTGACTCCTTAGGGAAGTATTTATCTCATACCTCTCACACAAATGATTCCTTTTTTTAACTGTTGCAGTCCTACGCTTTGTTTTCCCTATGTGGTGGAGATGTGATGAGGAGATGCATCTTCAACCACTTCATTTGTTGATCCATGCTTTGGGCAGCTCTTCCTGTTTCCAGCCCTTTTGCAGCTCTGCTGGAATGCTATGGGACTGCTGGCCTCCCTGTCTTTCAACAGGAGCCATCTCTGTGTGTCTGGAGGAGGTAGAACTGAGCTGGCCTTGATCAGGTGGAAGAAACAAGCTGAGTAAAGTATATCTGGTATTTTCCAACCTGGGCTTTTGTGGCTTTATAAAGCATTTGTAGACTGCAGACTGCTGCTTTCAGTAAAACTGACTGCCACATAACTTGGAGTGGGGAGAATATGACAGACAGAAACTTGGCCAGTGGAGCCTCTAAAAGTGCCTTTATGACCAACAAAACCTGAGTTTTCAGGATCTCTCATGAAAACTGTCTCATGAGTTTTTGCCTTCTGTGTATTACTTTCAAAATGCTGAAAAGGAACAATGGCCATACGTTGTTTTTATCATTTGCATGGACCAGAAAAGTCATGACAAAACTGTGTTTTTATCATTTGCATGGATCAGACAAGTCGTGACAAAGCTGAGAAACAGTGACCTCTCTCTAGTGGGAAAAAATTTTTCTTTGCTGTGGATGCTGGGCTTGCAGACACGTACCTTTTAGTCAAGCTAAAAGGTATTCCTAGGAGAAAAAAAAATAATGGTACACTTAATGAGTACAATGGACTGAGACAGAATAAAGCAATGATGGAAAAGGCAGACAGAAAATAATTTGTAGCAGGACAGCTACAGCAAATGAAGAGATAAAATGAGAAGAAACAGCAGGGAAGCTCCTGCTAGTGTTTGAGGCTGGCTCTGTGAGGAAAAGCTAAGTAAATATTGGGATGGGGGAGGCAAGGTAAAAAGGATAGCCTAAGAAATGGAGAAGGAAGCTGGGTGGACATGAGATTATTTGGGATATTTTTTGTTGAAGAAGACTAAGACTCCAAAAGACCAGCAGGAAGGTGGCTATGGCATATAGTGATAGTTCCAAGAGTGGAGTGATAGTTCCAAGAGCTTTTTCTATTGTGTCAGCAATATAGAGAGATTCTGCATGGATGTGCAGCCAACACTGGGCTAGATGTGATAATTGTTATTTAAATAGTAGAGTTCACCCCCAAAGCCTTGGTTCAATCAGAGCAACCTACTGAAAAAAAAAGATTTTTTTCCCACTTTAAAATGACATTTTAAAACAAACCATGTGGTTCTAATGGTCAGATCAGTCAGGCAAAAATACACAGTGATTAATTTCTTTTAATTGTATGCCCCTCATCAAGCTTGCAGGCTACAAATGCATGCAAATAAAGCATCAATTTTATTTCAGTCACCGAGATATAAAATGAAGTTCCCATCTGCCATCTTGTGCTTTTCTCTGACTTTCATTTAGCCCAGTCTTATTCCAGCCTGAACTGAGCATTTCTATCTCCCCATAAGTGGAGGAGGGCTCATTTATTGTCTTCAATTTCCTGACGCTATTTGCCAGTAACTTTGTGGGGTTTATGCTCCTGTTTCTCCTTAGCAACTCATTTTAGAAGGGCAATATGGGTTGGTCTAACCTTCTAACCCCTTTGACAGGAAATCTTTAGTTTACCACAGCCAAACTTGCTGCACATTTCAGGCAGCATTCCATTGCACCAGGCTGAAGACCTAAAAAGAGTAGCCCATGAACCCATTTTAGCATTGGTAATGTATCTTAGAAAGATGCTGAGGTGGCAGTGACAGCTGGAGACGCAGCTCAGAGGAGGAGGAGGAGAAGAAAGGAATACTCTGGTCACCCAATCAGCAGCCAGGCCTGGAAGAGAAACCTCTCCCTTGGCTTTGCATAGACAGTCCAGGAGATGTGCTGGGCCTTTCTATGATGTCTTGCAGGTATTTGCAGGAGTTTTAATGGTGTGAATGCTGTGACTCAGTGTCCTCTGTTCTCACTCTTGCCTCATGGGGCTTAGTTCCTGCCTGGTGTCTGATGTTCCAGCAGGGATTCCTACTTCCAGGGAAGCAGTCAGCAGCCCCTGAGTTGTTAAAAACAGGCATGTGATGTTTGTGAGTGATAAATGTCAGTGTTTCAAGAGTAGAAGTTCAAATATTTTTGTGGTTTCAGTGTTACCTTGACCATGTGGCACTAACTTGTAACTTAGGAATGTTCTTGTTGGTGAAGAAGCCAGTTCTGAATATTTTCTTTTTAAAAGCAGGGCACTAATATCCAGACTGTTACCCGATTTCAGTCGGTTTTGTACCTCAAGGTCCTATATTGTATACATCTGCATGAGCTGGATGCTTTTCATTATTGAATGCTCCATGAACTGGGTATTTTTAGGGGACAACCTTCTGTTCATGCTGTTATTTTCAAGCTCCTTTCTTTAAATCAGTCCTGTTAAATTGTGTTGAGCACAATGACTATCACTTTCTATCTGTACAATTGGTCATTTTTTTTCCTCTTGGCAGACTTTGCTTTAAAAGAAGAAGGCAGTGGGGGGTGGGGTGAGGGCAAGATGTATTATTTGAAGACTGAGAAATCTCTGAGTAAGGTTGAGCACAGTGGTGGTGCCTGTAACCTGTGAAAGCACTTTCACCAACAGTTTATCCCCAATGCCTGTGGAAACAAATCCTATTCAGTAGGATATATGAAAGCATAACCCTCTGTAGTAAAGGCATCAATGTAAGCATTCATGTAATAGATCACTGTCCGGGCTTGTGCAGTCTGCTGCTCAAACTTAATTGGCATCCATGTAATAAAATACTGAGCATCCAGGGAAATGTTTGAGATGTTTATGAGTCATCACATGGTTTATTATAGAAGAATGACACAGAGCTGTGTAAAGTAGAATAGGCTAACTAGCACCTGAGTTAGTGTTACAGTATTTAGTACTGTGATAAAGAAATACACAGATTTTAGACTTTCCATGTGTTTAACTAATGTACCATCAAAATCAGTTTTTAGGGGTCTGGTGGGTATAATAGAACATCAGGCTGGCAAACCAGTGTTTTTAAATGGAATCGTTAAGTAGTTGCTCCAAGATGAAGATGAGAAATCCAGGCTTTACACTGCAGTGTTGCTGACAGGCAGAACTGAGCCAAAGTTGCACAGTGCCTTTGTACAATGCAGGCTCCTCTGAATGGAGCCTGTCCTTTGCTCTAGGCCTGTTGGAGTCCAGGGCACTCCCCTGACTGCCCTGGAAGGTTTGAGATCCTGGCAGGGGGTCAGAGACCCCCCCTGCACAGAGCTCAGGGAGACACTGTCTTTGGTCTCAGTCCATGGAAGAGCTTTCAGCTTGCAAAAAAGAATTACAGACCACAAGAGTGTAATAAAGAATGATAGTTAGTAATAGTAGTTAAGTAATCATGGGGTGCAAATGTAGAATATTGGGGTTTTTAGGATGGAGTCAGAAGAGACAGCATGGAGGATCAGGGTGTGGTCCCTGTCCTTTTTGTCCTTCTTGTCATCCATTTTCTGCTGTGGTGGTGGCACTTTTGGATTGGTTTAGAGTAGAAGTGAACTGTCTAACATAAGTGATAGGTATTGGTAACTAACTGTATATAGAACACGTAATATTTAGTATAAAAGTTAAGCACCACCTCTGCAGCAGAGTCAGAGTCGGCAGTCAGCTCCTGACCCTGCAACAGCAAAGACCTTGGCAGGGCAGAGAAAGAATGTATCAGATAAGAAAATAATAAACAACCTTGAAAATGCAGCCAATGGATTCCGACCTCTACTTCTGACACGGGGCTTGGGAAAAGGACTTTCTAACTAAAATCTTGGGATCTGCCACCAGCAGAATCCGACATATGCCTACATAACATTTAGCACAGCTGGGAGTCCTTATCTCAGCCAAAGGCCTCTCTAGATGCCACTGTAAAGGAAACAATACCATATTTGTCATCTGCATGTATTAAGCATGTTAATAAATTCCCTGTTCATAAAAAGGACCTGCTTGCTTGGCATTTGAACAGACTTGCAGCCTCTTGATCTCACCCTGCAGTCCTTGGGCTCTGTCTGTTTAGAGAACTGTGGTAAAATAACTCTTCCAGAGCTCTCTAATATCATGACACCACTGTCTCCAGCACCTAGGAAATGAATATAAAGCCAGCTCTGGTCTGACAATGTACTGAAGTGTGCAGTGTAGATGCATTAATGTTAACTGTTGTGCTTGCCCTGAGAGATGCTTCTCACAAACAGTTTAAGTATGCAGAACTGCCAGAACTCTTCTCTTGTTTCAGCTTGGCTTACTTGACTTTTAATTTAAATCACCTTTCATTCAACTGATTTTTTTGAGCGAAGCAAGAGAAAGCAAATGAGTCTGACTCCTCTCAGCAATAGAAACTGAATAGGTGTAATGCTCTCCAGAAAAAAAGCAGCAGCCAGATGTCTATGTTTGGTTTAATTGCTGAGTAACAGTGCTGAGCACATCTGTATCCACACCACCCAGTGCCTTGAGGTGGGTACCAATTCTTTTCGCTCTTAAAACTTTCTGTTTCACCACAGCAAATGTGAAAAAGAAAATGGTGCTCTGCCTTTTGGTTGTTGCATTAGCACTTTCTATTTTTTTCTTTTTTGTCTTCACTGCCTCTCTCTCAGTCCTGTTTTGATTGTGGGTTATAGCAGAGCTTTGAACCTTCAATTTCACTAGAAAAATCTCTCTCATTTGGTGATGGTCCTATAAAACAGGCTTTGTTTCACTGTCTTTTAGAGGTGGTTGCTATTTCTGTGTCATGGGGTTATTCTGGGGACATGAGTGGGTGTGTGTATGACAAGGGAAGAGACTGAGGGAGATATTGATCAGGATTTCCCTCATTCTTAACAGGAACTCTCTAACATGATTTTGGACAGCTGATCCAAGTTTTCAAAGTCTGTAAACACAAGCATAATTCTTGAGAATAAGAAAAAAATTGATTTAGGGGATTAGTATTGTTCTTGCCTTCTGAGATGTGAAAACTAGAACTGATGTTACAGAGCTAGAGATGTAGAAATGGGGGGAAAAATGATTTTAAAAAAAGAAAATTATCATCCATCCATGGAAAATACTGTTAAATCTTGCAGAATGGAAGGATGGTACCCGTGGTACGAAGCTGCACAAGGATGTGGTGGGGGTGCAGAAGAGCAGATGGAGACAGAATCCCTAGGGTATAATTGCTGTGCTTCCTATCAATGTTGAGGTACAACGAGACTCGGAACAGTAAAAAGGAGATAAAAAAGTTCTATTTAGATACTGGGAAAAGATGATCTGCTTAGACTGCTCCTGGGTAATTAGAACCTGCCAGGATAACTCTGGACCTCAAATAGAGTGGGAGTGGACTGCAGAGAAAGCTCCAGCAGATTAAATCAATCTGAATCTGGTGGACAGGTAGACAGGTTGCTGGGATGCAGTTCCTCCAAACCTCACTGACCTCAGAGACCTAAGCATTGCATCAAGGCTTAAATTTAGAGCCCCACCAGGCTTTCTGGGGAAGATTTATAGCTCTCTCTTGGCAGGTAGACTCCACAGTCAGCTTCCTGGAGCTGAGGAATTTCCAAACCTTGTCCAAAGGAGGCTTCTGAATAGCATCTGGGTGACATGAATCTGTAGCTTTCCTTTCAGTTCTCGGATAAGGAATTGGAAGCTCCATCCACTTAACACTACATGCTTTCAGCTCTTCAAACCTGCAGGCTACAGAAGATTCCTGTGAAAATATCCCAGCACAACTTCTCTTGGGACTTCTTAATTTTCTCTAGCGTGGAATGTGTTCTAAGTATGGGTAATTTATTGCAACATATTCCTGTGGGGGCAAATCTAAAATGAGAAGTGTCATGACAAAAGTGAAAATAAAGTGAAAATAAAGTATTTTAAATCTCAGCTGAGATTCAGTATGGATTTGATACCAAGATAATTTTGTATATTATGTCCCTTCTTGTTTACTCAGGGGTGATTTGTGTGGAGTTAAGAAAATGAAGGTTCAAAAGTTAGTTTTTCCTTAGGCAGCTGCATAAAATGGGGATTAATCTACAAGTCAGAATAGGGCCCTGACTGTTTTCCTTTACATTTTAGACTTTGAAAAGAAATTTACAGATGTATATTCATTATTTGACTTTTGTACTAAAAATGAAAATGTGATGAAGATATTTTCTATCAGCAGTCTTTCACAAAGGTTGTTTTCCAAGTGATATTACAGCTGTATTATTTATTTTATGATGTTACTTTCATGGCTGTGTGTGGTGCAGTTTTTAACTGTGATAGCGATGTTAGCTAATAAATACCTGTACAGCATGAGTGAAAATATCCCTGTTGCAGTGTCCTTAGCTGTAGAAAAGTGAATGTTAAAATAATTAGTCAATCAAGGAAAATTTTTTTTTTCTTTTAGGAGGTGAAAAATTGCAGTTGTTTTTTTCTCCACCATTTGCTTTCCCAACATGGAAGGTGTTGAATGAGTAGTACACTTTCCGCCTGGATTGTAAAGATGAGAATTTTGCAAATTGCACAAGTTACCTAGTAAAAAGGAATTGGCTGTATTTTTGAAACTGCTAAAATGTTCTTTATGGATTGTTAAAACCTTGACAAAAAAATACCATTGCAGACTTAATTTCTTTTAAAGTGGATAACACAGCATTTTCTAGCAAGCAGAATCCACGTTGAATCTTGCTACAAATTTAGTTAAAAAGTGCTAAACAACTCTTTTCTCCTATTGTTTAGTTCATTAGCCAGCCTATGTGAAGGATTCATATATGGGTAGAGAGATAGATTTCTTAATATCATATTTGTTCTAAGTCCCTGGACAATGTAAAATCTGAATTTTGTCTATCATTTTTTATTATGAAGAGATTGTAAAATATAAGCTGATTGGTAAAGAGCCAGCAGCAAACAACAGACTGAGCACTGCAGCCTTGGTGATCTCTCTGCTGCTATTGTCACACCTCTGGTGCAGTGGTTAAGCCAGCTCTGAGAGCAGCAGTGGGGGCTGAAATCGGGAAGAGATTCCAGATCTGAGGATAAGTTCATGTTTGTCCTTTTGCACATTTTCTTGTGTGAATACAGAGTGAGGCATAACTGGAGGAGCTGTCAGGGACTGTAAGCTGATCTGGTTTTCTGTAGGCTTAAAGGAGCTTTGTTTCTGCTTAGTCAGGAGTGGCATGCCCTCAAAATCATCAATTACCAAGTCACAGGCCTACAAGTAGCTGGGATTAGCTTTGATTCAGCTGTGATGCCATAACTCAGTGCAATGGAAAGTTGTTGGCTCTGCTTCCATCAGGGCTGTGCCCTCTGTGCCACAAAGGTCCTCACCGATGGGGAAATAACAGCTTTTTGCTGCTTGGCAGTACGAGATTGTCTTGTGCATAGCCTGCTATAGTCTCCTTCCTGCCAGCTGTGGTAGGTTTTATGTTTTCAAAAGAGGGATTTGTTCTTTTGATTGATTTTTCAGTGTGCAGCTTCTCCTCATTGCTCCTTCCTCAGCTTATTGATAATCCTCATGTATTCAAACCTTGGCTTCCTTGGGGGAAGGATGACATGTCGCTCTTTCTTTTTCTTTTTCCTTTTTTTTTTTTTTTTTTTTTCTTTGCAAAAGGTCTCTTCTGGCTATAGAAAATTTTTGCAAATGCTGTGGTCACTGATCTTGGGGTCTATTCATATACCAGAGTGATTTGTTGCTGCCAAAATGGGAGTAAAATTTCATTTCTGGTGACTTTTTTCTTTCTTTTAATAACTCAGTCTACTGCATGAGAAAGTCTTATGAAACTTAATTGTGACTCAAGCCTCAGTTCAAGAACACCTTTTAATTGGTTTCTCTGGGACTTCAAAATTATTTCCTGCAGTTAATTGGTAAAGTGGGGAAAAATACTATAGTATTTCATGGATGCCTAATGGACGTGTTCTAGAAAGTCAGACATGAATAATCCCACAGCTTGTGCCATTCTCTAATACTCCTTCATGCATTATATTTTCACCTTTTATACTTTCTTATCTTGTAATTTATTTTTTTTTGCCCCTATGTCTGGATGCAACATTTCCACATAGGGTCAAACATAAAACAGGCAGCCTCTACTTTCCCAAGATCTTCTGGGATTCTGGTTAAAACAACTGGAGAAGGGTTCTGCACAATACACTGAGGAAGACCATCAGGAAGAGCTCCAGGAGAGCCACTGAAGGAGTGTGGATCAGCTTGAAAATCTCTTGGGTATTATCACTGGATACAGTGTCTATCTTCTTCTCCATCTTAAACAGTTGCAAAGCCGTTAAAAGACAGTTTGCTTCACAGCAGAAGTGGTTGTGTTTCAGAAATGAGAGGAACAATCGCTGCATGCAATTGGCAGATGAGTTTCTAATGTGTTTGGAGATTCTTTTCCATGCTGTAAATTCAAATTACATCTCATCATGTACCTAGTTAAAGAACAGAATGTGTCACAGTAGAGAAAGGGAAAACCAGCGACAGATTGTGATCCTGATGGCAATTATGGAAGTCTAGACCACTGTCATTTCCTATCCCAGGGTGAATGAAAGCAGGGTAGGGCGGGGTCTACTGGGGAAGAAAGCAAGCAAGCAAACTTCTTATACTCATATTGAACAAATAATGAGAGAGAAATTCTTGTATTTCAAGTGATTTAAGCACTAGGAGCAGAGCAAATATGTAAACATAAATATTGTAAATAAGTAAAAATGTAGCAGTTTATTTTAATTTTTGGCTTTGTCAAAGTTTCTTTTCATTGAATCACAGATTACTTTGGGTTGGAAGGGACCCTAAAGATCATCTAGTTCAATCCCCCTGCCATAGGCTGCGACACCTTTCACTAGAGCAGGTTGCTCAAAGCCCCATTCAACCTGGCCTTGAACACTTCTGTGGGTGGGGCATCCACAACTTCTCTTGGTAACCTGTTCCAGTGCCTCACCAGCCTACCAGTAAAGAATTTTTGCCTAATATCTAATCTAAACCTTCTTTCTCTCAGTTTAATGGCATTCCTTCTTGCCTAGCAGTAAAAACCTTTGTAAGAAGTCGCTCTCCATCTCCCTTCTAGGCTCTTTTAAGGCACTGGAAGGCCACACTTAGATCACCCCAAAACCTTCTCTTCTCCAGACTGAATAACCCAAACTCTCTCAGCCTTTTTTTGCCAGAGAGGTGCTCCAGCCCTTGAATCATCTTGGTGTCCCTCCTCTCGACTGGTTCCAGCAGGTCCTTGTCCTTCCTGTGCCAGAAGCCCAGAACTGGATGCAGCTCTGCATGTGGGGTCCCAGCAGGGCAGACCAGAGGGACAGAATCCCCTCCCTGCCCTGCTGCCCACGGTGCTCCTGGTGCAGCCCAGGACACATTTGGCTCTCTGGGCTCACAGCTCATGTGCAGCTCACGTCCAGTCCCCCATTCACCAGCACCCCCAAGCTCTTTGGGGCAGGGTTTCTCTTGATCTGCTCATCCCAAGCCTGTGTTGATACCAGGGTTTGCCCCGACCGAGGTGCAGCACCTTGCTCTTGGTCTTACTAAACCTCATGAGATTCCCATGGGAGAAGGAGCCTGTTCAGGTTCCAGTGATACCTAAGTGCCCAGGCAGGGGGTCAGGAAGGGAATTTACTTTTCTTGTAGCACTGGATACAATGGATGACGAAGGCAAAATATAAAATTAATTAGCTTTTAATAAAAAATTTAACATATGTTCCTGAAACACTGTCATGAAATAGAAATTAAACTCATATTCCAAGTAATAATGAATGATGTAGAGACCTGAAGAAATGTCAGAAACTAAATCTAACAAAATCCTCAGGGTGAATCAAAAATTGTAGTGAGCACATGTTCCCTACAGCTTCTCCATAATTTTTTAATTGTTCACTAATCATGTCTACCTTTATTATTATCATCTTTGTGCAAACCCCAGTGTGTTCATATGTGAAACTGACTTGTGTAGCAGATTGTATTACTTGCTATGCATGGAATTATGAGTTTGTTTGCTTGTGTCATCTAGGGAATGAGTGTGTCACTTCTCCTGGGCATTTGGTGTCATAAAGCCATTAAAATGCACCAGCAATGACCCCTGGTGCTTCACAAAAGTAATTGATAAAAACATTCTTGTCGTGTTTAAGTGGCAGGGGAATTTAGGTATGTTATACAGATTGCAATTATTCAACTTGCAACACAGCCAAAGCAGTGAGACTAACAATGTGTTTAATCTTAGGAAAAGATGGCATGGTATATTTAATGGCCATGTTTTGTCGGTATCTTGGAATTATGATGTCTCTCAGAGACAGTTCTTGTGGTGTCATGGTTAAAAGACATAATTAGAAGATCCGTAACTCTGCTGAGCTTTGTTTCAACCCGTCTTTTTCAGAGAAATGTGCATTTACTGAGTTTTCTTTCTAGTCTGTTCAGTGCAGCCTTGTGATGTCGGGGAGCCAGCCTTGGGAGGAAGCAGCTGGTCCGACCCCATGCCATCCATTGATGGGGAAGCAGTTTCCCTGACAACGGCAGCAATGAGAAACCAGAGAGCAGCTCTTTTCCAGTTCATGTTTCTTTTTCACTTGCTGTTAACAGGCACTCATTAGCTTCTGAGGAAGAATCAGATAGCTCCTATCAAACCAAACTAAAGCCAAGTGGAATGGTGGAAATGTCACCACATTTTCAAGATTTTCCAGGTTATGAGCTTCTGTGAAGCCTGTTATTATCAACATTAATTTTATGCTTAAAAGTTTTAACAAACTAGAGGGGTTTTTTTTCCCCCAGTTGAGAATTATTCATAGCATTGTATCAAAACAAAAAGGTGAGGTAAAAGAGTAAAAATTCCTGCTTTAGCTTGGCTTCATGCTTTGTGCAGGATGCCTTTGTGTGTGCAAGAATGTAGCTAAAGGGTGACTCAGTTAAGGCTGTAGAGCTGGTGGACATGATAAAATACATATCTGCCTTTTTATACAAACTCCTGACGTTTTGGAATGAGGCTGAAAGACAAGAGAAAGAGGTGACAGCCAGGTTGGCACAGGAGGCAGCAAAGGCATGTTGGTGTTTTGATGCCTGAGCAAATAATACCCACAAGTTTGAGTCCAGTGTGCTTCATATAAACTCTCACCTGAGGTACTGTCATTTCTCAGACATTTTGCAAATGTTTTTTTCCTTGACTACCTAGGGAAAATGACTGCATGAGTAGAAGGGCAATAAATAATGAGGGGTCTAGAATGTTTTTAACATTGGGGAAGGGATCCTGGATTTATTATGCTTGGCGTAAGGAAACTTGATTTCTTCTTTTCTTACATTAAAGTTAAGAAATACAGATATGTGACACCAAGACAGTGAACTCAGGAATTACTAAAACAGTAATTCCACAGAATATAAACCAGAATTCTTATTTTATACCAGTACAATATATTTGAGTAGTTTAATACATTAATTCATAAAGCTAAGAACAAATTCTTTTTCCTATGAGAATGGCATTGCCAGAAAAGTTTTGTGAGGCTTTGAAGACTCCCTCCCTGTGACTCGCCTCAGGGATTCATGTAACAAAGGTTGTTGTGAGAGGAGCCTGGTCCAGTCCTCCAGACCCAGTATATCTGGTGTGAGCGTGTCATAGATCAATGTACTTCTAAAATACAGGCTGGATTTCGGCCAATTCCTGAGGCAGCTTAAAATTCTGGGGCAGACTACAAAATGTTGCTGACTGACCAAGTAGCATGAAAGGCAGGAAATATACACAGATATCCAAAAGTTGAGCCTCAACCCTCTTAAGGAATTATTAATTCGTAAATTGAACAAACAAGTTGAAGCTATGAATAGGTAGCATAAAGCTGTCATTTTTATAAAATAACTTATTTTTTTTTCAAAAGCTTTGTGCCTTTAGATGTTGTTGTGATTACCAGCTATAAAATACAATAATGACCCTCATGTTGTAGGCAATGCAAACACAGAATATTTTAATGCATCAGTTGTTACTGCTCTTGCAGATGCTCTGAGCAAACCTTTGGTCTTTGGTGATGGATAAAGCCTGGACTATGGCATTTATTTATTAGTTTT
This sequence comes from Cettia cetti, assembly GCA_013401135.1. Classification (NCBI taxonomy): domain Eukaryota; kingdom Metazoa; phylum Chordata; class Aves; order Passeriformes; family Sylviidae; genus Cettia; species Cettia cetti. The sequence goes on from VZUI01049468.1 coordinate 17,583, forward strand.
CCCTAGGAAGCATTAATGCAGCAGAATGTGTGTATATGAGAGGCTACCTTATCTTGGACTGCAACATGACAAATTTTTATGCAAAATCAGGCTCAATTCATGTGAAACTAAAGCTCTTAAAGCTGACATGAACTGATCTCCTTCAAGAGTGGTAGAACCATCCTTCTGCCCAACATGTAGCTCTGCTGCAGTGTTATTTCATCAGCAGGCATTTTTTAAACATGCTTTTGGTTGGCAGAGGCTTCATAACAAAGAGTAAATACCAATTAGCTGTATTCAGCTGGGGGCCTGTCTGCTGATGTGAGGTTCAGAGAGGAGGGGGCCATGTTAGGAGATGGTTGTTGTTCACTACATCAACTCAAGTCTGTAAAAACAAAAGCAGCATTTGAACAATAGAGAAAAGAAAATTGAGGAAGCTGGTGGTCAAAGTCTGAGCAGCAGCACGTTAAACAAACATTAACCTTTTATTCTCATGGTTGTGGCTTTTTTATTCTGTGTAGTACACAGCCTCCTCCATAGTCTGCTATTACTTTGCTTTTGTTTTTGTTTAAACTACAGTATTGAAGCACATACATAGCTGAGTGATGGGATAACACATTCTTCCCTTCCAAGTCCAGGTATTGTCTTTTCTTTTACTTCCAGCAGCATCTTTACAGATGCAGAGACAAGTCTGATGGTTCTTTTCCCTAAACTCTGCATAATAAATCTCCCAAAATAAAAACTACAAATTTATTTGGTTTCCTCTTCTGCACCATTATGCCTGACTTGCAAACTGTGCCATCAAATTAATTGTAATTGATACAACTCTTCATAAAAATGCAAAAAAAAAAAAAAGTGTTACTTGAAAGGTTTCCAAATTCTGTGCTCTAATTCTACTTGAGAAGTGCACAGTAGAAGATGATGATGATGAGGATGATGATGATCATGATTAATTTTGGGGCTATAATCTGTTAGGCAGTGATTCAAGTGAATGTCTGAATGCAACACAGCTGTGAAATAAAAGAAGATGAAGATATGAAGTTGTGCATCCCATATTCAGTGAGCTTTTGGTAACAGGAAACCTCTTTCCCACTCTATTTGCAGGAACAGCGAGGCTGGTAAGTCATGAATCATGTCTATCATCTTCTTTCTCACAAAAGACTGCACTCAAAACCTCAAAAATCTTAAACATAGCTTTTGAAAGAGGGTCAAAACTCAATCCTTGTGGCTAAAACCTGTTTTAGAACTGAAAGAGATGCAGTCTCTGATCATCAAGTTCAGCATACCTGGTCAGTGTAGGAGGTTAGCTGAAGGCAGATGAGGAATTCTGGTGGAACATGAACATCACCTTGATGTCCATAATACCTCTGGAGGTCCCCTGCAATTAAGCCTGTTCTACAAATCTGACCTGTGATTTCACCAGTCATGGTAATGCCAGATGAGGAAAATGAAACACAGTTTGTAAACAAAAATCCACTACAGAGACCCTCTCAACCCCATCCTTCTGCTGGCTTTGGAGTAAATAGAATTGCAGCAAAAAATTCAAGGATTCAATTTAAATAGGGAGCTGTCCACCAAACACCTACCTCAAGTATAATCAAAGCTAAATACTTAAACCAGAACTGACTCAGCAAGCTATGATGAATGTTGCCACAGAACATATTAAATTTTACCCTGTATCAAGTACAGAAAATGACACCTGTCTAAGGTTAAATTAAGCTCCAGTTCTTTTTGAAAAGGATTCAGTTGTCCCTTCCTTACATGCTTTTTTCTGCTACAGAAAAGCATTTACAGGATAGCTACTCATTACATGTGCACTTATCCTGCAGTGCAAGTTAAACAGCCCCTCTGATTTCAGGAGCCCTCTGGGCACTAAGCTCCTGCTTAAACTGCTTGAAGTCCGTGTCAAAACAGCAGCTGAGAGATGAAAGAACTGCCCTCCAGACGAGTGAGGGAACAATGTGTAATAAGCTGCAATTTACCTAAATGCATTCGTACCTGATGAACATCATGGTGCAGCTTTCGGGAGAAGACGTGGCTGGAACAGCAGAGGAGACCTGAACAGCTCCAGCCACATCCCCAGGGGCTGGATTTTCTAGTACCAAACCTGGATTGTCAGGTAAAAAGTCTTCACTGGAATATAAGCAGTTCAGGAATAGTGTTGGGAGATGATGTAGACTGCCCTTGCTAGAGATTTGTGTGCAGGCAAGCTTAAGGGGAAGGAGGAATTTTGCATTTCCTTGTGGGAGGTGTTGAGCTAGAAAGAAGATCAGCTTAGATTAACAAGTTCCCAGTAGGTGGAGGTGCACAGCACCTGCAGCTCTGTTAGCTTCTGTTTGAAGCTCAGTTTTTTGGAAGCTCCATGCTATGTCACTTCCTCGGAGACAGCATTTTGAAAGATAAAGGCTCAAGCACCAGAAGAAAAGGGAACAATCCAGGGATGGGGTTTTTATGTTTGATTTGAGAAAGGCCTTTCCAATGCATTTGGATATGGGTAGGGTTTTCGGTTGTTCCAGAAATTATTTTTGGTACCTAATTGAAAATGTAAAAAAACCCTCAGCACAGAGGTGTTTTAATTGAAATGCAAAGTTTATTTCTTGAAATAAGACTGATATTAAAAAAAAAAAGAAAAAAAGGAAGATAAATCCCTCTTAGACTGTGTTGTCTCATCTGCTGAGACACTTCTGATCCATGAGCTCTTTGATTCAATTCACATGAGGCAGAGATACTGTCTAATGAATGAGAAATTAATTTGAAAACCAAAACTCAGACCTTTTTACATACACTAAACATCCAACCTGTCCTGCACAAATTAGCAAACTATGTGTGGTCCCCATAGGATAATTTACATATGAAATTATCCATTTTGTTCATGTTTCCAACACCTTCAAAAAACCCAGAAAGGAAAACATAGCATCTACCCATATTTTAGGAGGTGGGAATAGAGGAAGTTAATTATTTGAGAACCCTTTTTAAGTATCCAGTAGTTCTTGATATTATATTTTTAGAGCATGTCTACTGCCCTAGCCGTAAGCTTTACCTAAGATCCCCAGGGAGTTTTCTGACTAATTTATTTTTATTTATATAAATGCTGTATCTTCACACACAATATGAATACTTCATACATTAACTCAGCCTGTTTTAATTACATTTTTATCTACTAAGCCATTGCATGTTACAGAACAGGCAAGGGGAGGGTCCCTCAAGGTCATCTGGTCAGATCCTCCCTTCATAATAAAAGATTATTTAATATACTGTATTTTCTAGTGCTGGTGTGAGGCTTCTTTTGAGCATCTCAAATAATGAGCTTTCTGCTGCCTAGCAGGAAATATATTTCACATGGTAATGGACCTTGCAAGAGAAAGTTTTTGTTACTTATTTCCTAAAGCTCTTTGTCATCTGTCAAATGCTGTAGTGAGACTTCTACTCTTTGATAACTGTCTTGAAACACATATAATGAAGCCCCATCTAGAAGAAATACATGAATTTCAGTAAGATGAGGATAGCTAATTTTAGAAATTTGAATGAAGATAGAAGGATAAGGCTGAACTTAATGCATACTATCTATCCATGTATTCAACTAAAGGAAAAAAAAAAAAAAAAAGAAAAATTTACTTCTATTTCTGCCCTAAAAATAATCTCCACCTTCCCCTTATTTTTGATCAGAACTCAAAGAAATAGACACTTAATCCGCTCAGAGCTGGGTATGGCCTTTAGCCACATTTAAATACAAACAAACAAACCACACCTCCCTTTCAAGTTCTTTAAATCAATGAATCTTTATGAAATCCTTTGGATTGAACAGGATTATATATGCTAATAGGCATATAGTTATTTGAGGCTATTCCAGTGGACTCTTCTGCTTTGTTAAGCTAGCTTGAGCTAGCTTAAACTTGAAACTTTTTAGGAGGTAGACGACTACTCTTATTTAAAACTAGCCTTCCCTAGAGAAATATAAATGCACATTCACCCATTGCTTTTGAATATGTTGGGAATGCTGTACTGAGACAGCTGAGGGTATGAGAGGGTCACAAAATAATATCCTAGTGATATAATTTTTTAAAAGCTTTATACAAAATACAGTATTTAACATTAATTCTGTGATGAATTAATAGCTATTATTGAGCCAGTTTGTATGTGTTGTTGCCATAATTGGAAAGAACGGGGCTGAGCTGAATTCAAATGAGAAATTTTAAAATATGGTATCATTTAGGCTGCAATATCCTCAACAACGTCCCATTTATCTTCCATTAGTTTGTGCTGGTCTGTATTTGCCACAAACCCATCAACTTTAAGGAATTAATAACAAGAACTGAAGAAATGCAAAGTAAAAATACAGGACTTGAAGGGATGTTTCATCTGGGTTTACCTTCCAGAAGTGGAAAAATCATTTTGCTTGCTTTACAACATACTTACTGTACATTAGACCAGAAATACAGATACTCTAGAGAGGTGATATAACAGGCAGAGCTGCCAAAATAGTTAGTGAAAGATGAGTTTTATGTGGCCTGTGCTGCAATGGGAAGTGGGAAGGGAAACATGGAAATTGTGTGTGTAGGGAAAAACAGGGAAGTGAGGTGGGGTGCTTGAACTCATCAAGCGGCACAGCAAGTTGAAGCTTAGGAAAAAGCAATAACAAAATCTGTATGCAAGGAGAAGGGAACAGAAGGTCATGCAAGGGGAGATGCCTGTATTTAGCCCATCTTTGCTTAAAGGTTGGTGTCCTTTGGCCGAAGATGTAGTGGGTTTTGCAGTTGATCTCATTCTTAGGACTTCAACCTCCTGTGCACGTGAGATGAGGTTAGATTCCTAATGGTGTCCACTTCTGCAGTTTTCCTTAATTTCAGTACGATTTCCTGTAATCACAGGAAACCTTGACATGCAGCTTCTGGAGCTTTTGACCAGATGCCTCAAGGCAAGGCAGATTTCTGCTGTTTGGAGCAGTTCATGAAACAGTTATAATACCTTCATTCACATTGTATAAATCATTTATTTGTCTTCTATTGTCACCCTCTGAAGATATGCTAGCAAGCAAATTAATTTGCAGACTATTCATAGAAATAATTGAAGAGCGTATTGAGAACTCTTTCATTTATTTTTGGATGTATGCTAAATATTTGTATCTAAGACATACTATATTCTGCATAGTATAAAAAGGTTATTTTACTTACTGAGTAGATTTAGAGCCCCTTGACTGAGAAATTACAAATGTGTGAGAAACTTATTTGTTATTTTCTGATAAAATACTGAGAATTTTCTACAAAGTTAATATTAAAAATGTGAAACACTTGAAGAAAATTTAAGAGTAAGGGAGATGCTATATTTGCCGATCTATTTGTTAACTATTTATTTAGTTGTTTTTACCCACAAAAGACTAAGGCAGAAGGGCATAATGAATTATGAAATATAACCCTCTTCAGCTTAAGAAAGGCTAAATATGTTGTACTTTTAAATACAACACTGCTGGTTGAGATCTTTATTCTGAAGGCAGGAGGTCAAGAGAATGCATTATTTATTGATGTGATACTTGTTTATCCTGAAAATTATGGTGTTATGTATATTTATATACTTGTGTGTATATATATATACATATTGATGATGACTGTAAATAAATTTAGATATATCCTTTTTACCTCCTGACAAAAATATGGGAAATGTTGGGTATTTGTCATTTTGAAGCAGGAAGAAAGGCCTTTCCATGAGATTTACTGGCATTGAAAATCAGTTATCAAACTGTGTCAGAACAATAAAAAGTGTTAGTTTCAGTGCTTATAGATAGGGATATTGACATATTGAAAAAATTGGACATTTCAAAGGCTCTATGATGAATTTCAAGCATGAATCCTTGAACAAGAATATCAGGGAAGTATCACCAAGCAAATGAAGATGAGTAATGTCAGATAACCACAGTTAAGTGCTTGATACCCAAACAAAGCTAAACAAAGTTTTATGGGGATTGTTAAGTGGACATGAACAGATCAAGATGAATAATGAGAGATGATGAATTTTTGAGTAGGCAAGAAGCAAATCAGATTAAGGGATGTCAGGTGATGCATCATAATGCATCAAAGAAAGAGAAAAAAAAAGTTTTCTTTCTTAAAGAGTTTCCTTAAACTGGCTTCCTGACTAATGCCTTTTCTGTATGGACTTGCATATTTCAAATGTAGAGCAACTGTCTGACAGTAAGATGATATCAAAAACTTCTGGTAATACTTTTTTTTAACACTGCAAATGTCTGCCACATTTTCCTGGTAGCTGACCAGCTCCAGGATTTAGTTACCTTTATTACCCTTGCAGTGAGCTCCTCATTTAAAGAACAGTGTCATGCTGCAAGTACTAAAGGAAGCAGAAGGGCTTATTAATGTTCCTACATTACATTCAGGCTTTTATTATAAATATGAATGCTCTAGTTTTTTTCTGCTTATCTATTCTTCCCTTGTTGTTGAAGGTAAATTGAATTTCCATTGTATTTTTCTCCCATAACAAACAGAAAGTACACCTTCTTGTTTTATTCAATAATCTTAAGGTCTGTGTGTCTAATGTGCTTATACTTTGTACTTGGATTAAGTCATGAGTTTTACTGATGATAAGGGATGCAAGATACTGAGGTCCAAAGTGAGAGGTAGCTGGAGGAATCAAACCCCACTTATTTGAGTGGAGCTTCAGTCACACCATCTTTGGCCATAAAACCTCAAGAGACAACTTACTTGTGCTCCCTTAATTTTGGTAGGTTGCGGCTCTTGTATCACTCGTTCCCCAGATGTTTGTGTGATATTCTCTCTGTAGCATCTACTTTGGTGACGGAAATTAATATTACCTACTTATTTTAATTAAAATGAAGTGGTTTCTACTTTAAATCAAACCACTATGCAGCACTTGCCAGTAGTTGTCTTGTGGCGGTACTAAAAATACAGGCACATTTTTCTGTATTTTCACAGTCCTAGCCTTTCCCCCTTTCCTTATATTGTTAGCCACTATAGATTTAATGTCTGATTTACCCTTCCGGTTTTTCTCTTCCCTGCACAGTTACTCTCACTGCCTCAAAGTGACTACAACCTTGTGCTGTTCTGATCAGGAACACCTCTTTTTTTCTTTTATCTCCCTCTGAGTAACACGGGCTGCTTGCACCAGTACTGGGACTGTATTGTCCTTGTCCCTGGTGGTAATGGCTGCAGCAAGTTGGGGAACCATCTCTGAGTCCTTCCTCATCTCTCCTTGGGTGAGTGCAAGGCCCCAAAAAATTCAGTCTATGAGGCTTTTAAAAGGGCTTATGGTTGTCCATGTACTCTGAGTTTGAAGGCAGGGAGAAATACCGACAATATATTTTCAAGACATCAAAACAAGAAAAGCTGCTTTACTGGCAAGTTTAGAAAACCGGAGTACTTTGGAAAAAGGTTTAGAGGAGCATTCAGTCAACACAAAACACTTCTCAAAGCTAAAGATCTTAGCTTGATCTATTCAACTTCAAACTCTCAACCAGCTTGATTTTAAGTTACTCAAAAATTCCAAGAAGAGGGAATTAAAAGAAGAAGAAAGAGAAAAACAGAGGAGATATAGAAGAGGACACCTATAGCTACGAACTCCTGGGTTCCAATAGTGTTCTGCTGATAGAAACTCTGAGAGGAGGTAAGGTAAAGACATGTCCTCATCTTGTTTCAGCCTCAAACACCCCTTGGCCTTCCTGGGCTCTTCCCCTAGGTGGGAATTCTTGTCATTTGGCCACTCGAGCTGGGTTAGGGGCTCCAGAGGCAAGTGTGGAACATTGCTGTGCCCAGGATTGACACCACTGCTGGCCTGGGATACTTGCTCTAGGGATGGGGGGTGTGGGGCAGGGAATTGCCTCTCCAAGGCAAGGTCCAAACTCCCCCTTCCTTCCCACTCATGCACCCCAAAGTGTCTCGAGATATCAACCTTTCCAGTCTCTCACACTGAGTCACCTGCAGGTGATAATTTTCCATCAGATTTCCACTCCAGGTGACTCAGTTTTATCGGCTCTGCTGTTTTCCTCCTTGGTCTCCAGTCAGATGCTGCAGAAGAGATGGACAGGACGTGACTCACACAGGTTCCTTAGGCTGTTTTTATCCAAAATTGTATTTTTTCCATATCACTCTCCTATTTGGAACTTCATATCTGTTCTTGACAAGAAGCAAAAGGAAAAAAGAAATCTCAAAGTGACTCTTTCCCCTCCTAGAGGGGTGGGTCCTCCTATATTAATAGCACTCCTGAAAGAACCAGGAGACTGGGAAGAAACGGGTGTTTATTTAATTAGCAGTGGCATTTAATTATCCCTTTGGTTAGGTTTATATTTATGTATTTGTATAAGAACTATCATTTCATCTAAGTTTAAGCAGAAGTAGTTTAACCTCAAAATGTTATGGTGACAGAACATTAACAAGCCCGGAAATTTTCAAAAGCACTTATCAGATTAATTGTCCATTCTAAGACACAGACACCAATTACCATTATGGTTGTCAGCTACTGTCATATATTGAAATATAGCAGTCATAAAAAAGAACATTATTATCTACTATGAAAAAGATAGGCTTAGGATTTCCATGCCCAAAGCTGTCTTTTGATGTACCCTTATTCTTATAGCTGAAAACCTACAGAAAGTTATTTTGTAAACGGCTAACTTTTAGAAGTATTACCTAAGGGGAAAAAAAAAAAAACCAAAGCAACAAAACTATCTTCTGCACAATTAGTGGGGGAAATATGGGAATATTTGGTTTAAACTCCCAGGAACATCTCTGAATTATAAAAAAGTCCTAGCCATTACTGCAGCTGTAAATCCTTCAAAAGATCCACATGTATTTTCCAGTCTGAGCAACAATTCTGTAAGTACATGTAATATGACAAAGATTTTTGTCATTGTCTTAATTCCTGCCAAATTCAGTGCCTCTGGTCTCACTTCTCATTGTTTCTTGCTATCTCATGGCTGCTTTACAAAGTGCACAGCCTTGAATGATAAAAAATGCTTTGTTCCAAATTTTTGTGTGTTTCTCCTTTGAAAGAAAGGATTTTTATATGGTGCGTTTGGTGCGTTATAGGATTTTTATATGGTGCGTTAGTGTGAACTAATTCCAGATCAGATTCAGTGCGAATTACTTTTTCTTTCTTGTTCATGATTGTAAGTAGAAAAATGTGCTTCTTGGATATTGGTCTTCCTATTCTTAGGAGTTTGGGAAGAGAAAATTATTAGCTGATATTTTGGTTAAAAAAGCACCCATGGCATTCATTTGCAGTATCATCATGGGATTTTTTTTTTAGTCAGTTTGAGGTTTGGTGCAATGAATTGATGCAACACTTTTCTTCCTCATACCACAATCTGACATTCAAACTTTTAAATCTGAATACAATTCAGCTCAACACTTTAGACAGGTTTGTGAGTAGAAATTGAGCTATTTGTTAGGAGTGTTGCTCATCAGTGTTTTCTGGGTTTTATGTTCTGTCTTCTTTTTGTGTATTCTTTCTGTCTCTTCTTAGATATTTTGGGCCATAAACCAGCTAATGTAGGAAAGTTAAGTATAAGAAAAGGAGGCATGAAGTATAAAAAAGTAGGCAACATCTAAGTTTATGAACTTTTAGTTATTGTATGACCTTCAATAAGTACATCAAGGTCTGCAATTATGAAAGCTATTTACAAATAGCAAAATAAAGTTCATATATGTGCTACTGAATCAACAGAAAATTTTTAGTCATACTCTAGTTGGTACAGTTTCACTTTCTTTTGTCTGTAATATCAAGCACCTTGACTTGGTATGTTGTGGGTTTTCTGAGTAGCTTTTTTTCCCACACACTGTTCTTGCCATTCCGACACTCTACCTCCCTGATACCTGTAAAAAGAAGTGATATTTATTCAATTATCACTTTAAATATCATCAGAAAAGAAAGCAGAATTGAAACAACTTCAGGCCCCCAGCTTCCTCATAACATCAAAACATTAACACTTGAGGAAAAAAAAACACTTTTTTTCCACATTAACCATCTGATAGTGTATGAAGAAAAAGAGGAAATAATGTGTCCAACTACTGGCAGATAAACCAGTTTTCTTAGGATGCTTGGATGCTTATGGGTAGAAAGACTGATCTGCTGCCAAAGGGATGGAAACTTCCTGTTCAAGCAGGGAAAAACAACAACAGCAACAAAAAAGGCTCTAATCCTGATGGATGGGTATAAATCTTGAAGTACTGAATTTAACTGGCTACTCACAGTGTTAGGCTTCAGATGTACTAAGAGTTTTAAGCTAAACTCTTTGGCCAGTGACAATTACACTGCTGTTAGACTATGCTTGCCTTACCCTTCAAAGTGCCCAAAAGGAAAGCAACTCCTATGGCCCTATCATATTGATTGTCTACATGAATGAAGCTAATGAGGTCTTAATACTGCACTGGTTATTCAGACAAGGTTTTAATTAATAGGTGTCAGGTCCTTAATGCCTCATGCACCTTCTTCTCTCTATGGTGGTTTCCTTTAGCTTCCAATTTCAAAATTGATTATGCTGAATGCCTTTTTAAAATAATTTTGTGATATTTCAGTGCATGCTTACTATTTAAGATCTTGTGAAATTATAAGCAACATCTCAAAAGCTTTTTCTCAAGTTTTGAGAAGGCAAAAATATTACAGTCAAGAAGCTGCCTTTTTTTTCTTTTTTCTCTTTTCTTTTCTTTTGTGGTGCAAACCAGTTATTAGTTCAAACTCGTCTGCCAAACCCTGTAGAATAAAATTTTTTGAAGTAGCATCTGACTCTTCTAACAACTTGTTTGGATTGCTGTGGGAGTGAAATTCCTCCTACTTGCCTCCAGATCCAGAAGTGTTTGTGTGTTATTTATTAAGAATGAGTCTGCAAAAGATCTATATGCAAGCCTTTGTATGATAGACAAGAAGGGTTTACCTGAGGCACACTCTCCTCATACTATCAGTAAATCAATGCTGTGCCCTTGGAGTCAACCAAGTCCCAGAATAGAGCTCTTTTATAAGCTCATAAATTGCAGAAGAGTACTGCGTCTTTTTTTTCTATGCACTAGAATTGTGTTTTGTTCTACATATCAAAATGAAACTGCCTTTTAATGAGGCTAGCCTAAGGTTTCTGGTGAAGTTTTTTTCACCCTTATTTAGCTTCTTCATTAGCAGGATAACTTCAGATTTTGATGGGCTTCATATTACTGCCTTGGTTTTTTTTCACCTCTATAGAGCGGCTGGAACTCATCTTTGTGAAACTTCACTGGCATCTACGGAATTTCACAGCTAAAAAAATCTTTCAAGGTTTAAGGAAATGTTATTGTACATTACATGTGATTGGAATCATCAAAGGAACTTCTGTTTTGTGAGATTAGCTGTGTATTTGGCATGCAAGAAAAAAAATGGGTTTAGGCTGCTAAATAGTGTAGTTGCTTTCAAGTAGCTCAGCCATTGGCACTTATATTAGCTGGGAGAGGTAGAGGAGCCCAAAAAATGTGAATTCCAGGATTTGGCATGAACATGGCATCTTCACAACCAAGCAGGCAACTTTAGAGGGTAGCAGCTCCAATAGTTGAGACTGTGTGAGAGACTTTCCCTTCCTGGCTCTCTAAGGCTTGCTTTCTACAGAAATTGGAAGTAGTAGGACAGTCACAGATGGTTCCAGTTGACGGCTCTGTAAAGCTCTGAATCCATGCCTGCTGAGTACTAGGGAAGCAGCTCCTCAGTATTCTGTCATGTCCAGCCAGCTTTTGTTAGTCAGTGTCTGGCTGTGCAAAGAAGCCATGCTTGGCTAGTGGACCTGAACCCTAAAGCAGATGTGAGATGACCTCATGTAATTTTGTTCCTGCCCCAGCTGTGTTCTCACAGTGGTAGTTTCAGTCAATTTGGTGGGTGAGTTCAGCTTTTGCATTCTTTGTGCATGATAGTGTTTTTTTTAATCTCTGTATGTGACCACAGTGTTTCAAGGCAAGTCCTTAATTATATGTTGCTTTTCAATTCAGCATGTAAAGTGCTCACCAGATAGTATTTGAAAAATTGATTATCTTTGCGGCTAAGCTGTAAGAATTTTTTAGATCTTCTGAAAGAGGAGTTTGCTCATTTACTTGCACTCTGTGGACCACTATTAAACACTGTTGACATACTTGGGTTTGTGTGCGGCACGGACCAGCAACATTAGTATTTCTGGGTACTAAGGCAGATCCATTGGCTGTCCTCACAATGAGGGCAACCTTTTTTCCTGTGATTGCTTAATAGTGTTACACTCATAAAGCTGAGAGTCTGTTTATCAGCCTTTCTGTTTTCTGGATAAATGTATGAATTATTGTGTTTTAATTGCTTCCTACAGGTATTTGCTACTAAAAAATTATTATTGCATGTTGTCTATCCAATCAGGAAACAGAAGCTAAACTAATCAAGCTGTTCTGGGGTTTGGGATACAGGAGATGTGGTGTAATCACTCTTTCTTGCTCTCTCTGGAGGAGGAAAATACTTACAGAGAAAAATTTCTAGATGTACCATCTGGTCTTTCATACACAGAAATCTCCTAATCTGGACTAAGACAGAACCTGTTGTCAAATAAACAGGATGTCAGAATAGACTTTTTTCCCATCCAAGTTGGTTGTGTGCAAAAGATCTTGCTAGGGCCAGAATAAAGATTTGAGCCTCACAGACCCATTTGATGGTTAGGTGCTTCTGTTGGGAAGATTTTTTTACCCGAATTTCTGCTCTGCTGTTGTGGCTTTAGAGTAGACAGTAGAACCATGTCAGTTCCTGTGAGATGAGAACTTGTCCCCTTCATATCAAGAAGGAAAGGGTATTTTATTTATTTATACATTGTGAATGTTATCACAACTGTCCTTTATCTTGTTTATATAATTTCTCTGAAATCTCAGCAGAAGATCTTGCATCTGGTGGAATGAATGACTCTGTTGAGTGTGATCTCTTGGGTTGCTGTTAATATTGCTCTGTGATTTGTCCAGGAAACACTATCATCAGGGCTGTTAAACCTGTGCAGCAGAATTTCTGGCTGCACAGATCAATCTCTGACAGCTTTATTTTTTTCTTTCCCCATGTTGGATGATTCCTCTCTTTCCAGAAGAAGTGACAGAAATGACTATATTTGTCCTGCCACCATTTGTTTATTGTGTGCCCAAAGCCTGTAGATTATAATCTCTTGATGGATGAAAAGCTTCTCAGGTTTATTTTTGCACCTCCACAATTATTATCATTATCTGGCGGCAGAAAATGAGAAAGAAAGTTCTAGTGAGTACTTTTATTAGGCTAAGTATTGTGGGCATTCCTTGACACCACTCTTGTGTCCAGTTACCTCAGTTATTAGGGTTGTGCCTGGCAATGCAGTTCTTCCCGAGTCCCAAACATGCAGTGTTGGGGGTGGATTAACCTGGGATTGGCAGATGTTCACATGAACCACAGACCAAGTCCAGGAAAGATGGTAAACTTGTGCTTGCTGAGGGCTAAGGTTTTATTTCTCCAGTTAAAATTTTGTTTGAGTCATTTGTTCTGCAGTGCATTATATTTCCTTCCTTCCCATTTTAGGAAGTAAATGAAATGCCATATTTGAGGAGTACAGCATAACCGATCCTTCTCACATCTACCTTCTCCTTCACATATGTTATATAAGAAAGGAGGAGTTCAGGTAACACCTCTGCTTTTGACTCAAGCCCTGGAAGGCCCTGGAGCTGCCTCTTCCCAGGCAGTCTCGTCAGAGTCTGATGCACTCTGCCAGTCTGGTTTACTGTGAACTTTGACTCTGTGCCTTTTAAATCACACTGCAATGTGTCTCATATTTAGCCTTGCATGGTGCTAAGAACTAAAAGAAGATTCTGAATCCTCCCTTCCTCAACAATATTTCGCTATTAATGAGTTTGACACTTCCACTTAATACCGTCTTGTTTGGCTGCCATTAGAGATGTGACATTAGTTCAGAGTTAAGAACTCTCAAATTATTTTGTCTGTCTTGCAGGTTGACTGCCTGATTAGAGATAGAAATTGTAGGTCCAGCTGATTCATCAAGCTAATTAATGGAAATTATTCATCAAGATCAGGTGTGCCAAAATACTATACTGCATGTTGAAAATACAACTTATGTAACATTTCATTAAATCCTGATTTTTCAAACATTAGAATTAATGCAAATGCAAATAAAAATGCACCAAAGAATAGATAGATTTTAAAACAGATTTAAGCAGTGGCTGTGCAAAAATTCCCAGAAAAATACTTGATATTTTCTATTATTTTACTAGCTCTACTAGAAAAGCAGGTGAAGGGAGAATCTGGTGTGTAATATACTTAGGGAGAAAAATGATGGAGCTTTCTAGCTAAGAAAAAAGAAAGCTTTTAGATTTGATCAATCTGTTTAATCTAACCTCAAAGTGGAATGTTTCTTTTCCCTCAGTGAAGAGCAACTTTTTTCTTTTTGTTTTATAAATCAGATATCTTTGATTTTTGAGTGCCCAGAGACAGAAAAAATAATATGTTTCATTTTTACACCTATTAAAAAACTGGTTTTTTTGTATTTTTTATCTTTAAAAAATATCCTTATTTTCTCTTTGACCTATAAAGATCTTCAACCCTTCAGGTGTGTATCAAAATACTGCAATCAAGCATTTAGGGACACTTCAGTGATTTTTATTAGCTTTGCAAATTTATTCTTTTTAAGCTAGTATTAATATTATTCAGTCAATCTACATTTATTGTGACTAGAGGAAAAAATGTAAACTGAAATTTCACTACACGTCATAGGAAATATCAACACTTGAGGCTTATTTTTAAACCAGGGAGAACAACTACAGTGAAAGTGGGGTCAAACTTTTGACTAAACCCACTTGGCCCAAATGGGATCTAAGCAGGGTTTTATCATTCAGTAGACCGAGACGTAGGAGAGCTAAATTATGCCAAGTAATGTCCCAATGAGACTCTTGTTGTATGCTTGTTATCAATACACAAAGGTATTGAAAGTGCTTTTTTTTTAAATTGAAGATTAAGTTCATTTCTTCCTCAAGGATCTTTCTTCCCTCCTTTATGATTACAGCAAAGGATGCACAGTCTTCCAGTCTCTTTGAACAGGGATGAGTGATTTTTTTCCTGCCCCTCTTTTCTACAGCCTTCTTTATACCATTTTGCTTTATTGTAAACCTGAGGAAAGTGGTTTTCTTCATGAAATATTGAGATTTGAGGGAGATTATACATATTGCTTTTTTAGCACTGATAGTAATCTTTTTTGGTGCAAGATAAAGCAATCATGCTTTCAGACGAAAACACAACTAGGGATCCAGAGCTCTTACTCCTGGTTCTGGTGCCACAAAGTGCAAGGCCTCCTTATACTTGGTGCTGAAGGGAGGAGTGTTATCAATACACAAGCCTCTCTTTTTTGTTTTCTGTGTATTTCTACCATCTGCAGGAATGGGAGGTTTTCATACTGTGTTTTTTAAACAAGGAGAAAATGAACACAAGTAACTGAAAAAGTGTTAATAACATTTAGAATAAGTTTTCACATATTGGAATAGCTTTTTTTCCCCTCCGTTCTGGGCACTCTGTCCTCAGGCTGTGGAAAGCAGTCAGAACTGAGCTGCAGATGTCTAGTTGGCATCAGAGAGATGGACTGGCTTCACCATCCCTCTCTGCCTCTCCACACATCACCATGGGGAGGTTTTGGAAGCAAAGGCAGGAGAGAAGTGGCTGCTCTAATGTAGTATTTCCAGTAAGTGACACAAGCTGGAAGAATTCTTGAGATTCCTCTTGAAACAGATGCGAACAGACCAAGAGCAGCTTTGCTTAAATGACTGGTTTCTTCATGAGCCAATTCTTCACTGAAAGGATTTTGGCATAGAAGTGCATAATAGCTGTAATTTTTCTACTGGTATAACACTGTTCCTTTTATGTTCCAATAAAAATTACCCTTGCCTATTACATATGTACAATGTAAGTTCTTTGGAGCAAAACCCAATCTTTATCATCATCCTGTTTAGAGCTCAGAAGTGAGATTGTAAAAATCCATGCTCCTGTCAAGATGCGGATGCGAACAAGCTTCTCAGGAGGTCCCTACGTATTAAAAACCAGCTCAGTATAAGCACATTATTTGTTGCAAACATTTAAGGTAATCCCAGGCCTCAGTGAGGTTCTGTAATAACAGGTTGCTGCATGTCACAGCTGATTTACTTTGTTCTTTCCTAGTAAACTTGAGGGAAGGTGCAGTTCTGGTGGAAAACTATCCTCTAGGTGATCTAGAGCAGAGAATAATACGTTGATACTAGGTGTTGTGAAGCCATCTTAGTTCAGAGGTTCTCATTTTGGCAGAAAAGGTAAAAGTAAATATCATCATTTACTAATAAAGCAAAATGCCCTTTTGTTTAGCAGAATGCCAAGAAGAACTTTTAGACCACCTAATGAAAAATAGTACACTATTTAAACTTTTCTTCTCACTTCTCCTTTTAAAATTATGGCTTTTTAAACATTGGTTGGTAAATATATTTTCTTCAAAGATATTTTTCTCTTCTTGAGACCATTTGATTGCTAAACCAGTTTCCAACTTTTGTTATGGTGTCTGCAAGTTTGGTTTTTTTTTTTGGTTTTTTTTTTTTTTTTTTTAATTAATAATATTTCTGCTATGGAATTAAAGCTCATAGTAAATGCGACACAACTGGAAGAAAATATTTTCAGCATAAAGTTGCCTCAGTTTCCAGTTCATACCATACTAATTGCTTATACAAAAACAATGCTTTTTTTTTTCGTGACAGTAGTAATAGGAATCTTAACTATGGGAATTTCAGGGAACAAAAAGATTTATAAAACTGGTTTCAAAAGACAGTGTTTGTATTTTATACTAATTATTTTCCCCCAAAACTCTGCATTTTTTTTTGCCCTTGAATCAGCATCAATGGGACACCCAAGAAAGGGTGTGAATCAGAGTCATTTTGGTGAGTAAATCAAACTACTGCAAATCACACAAGCAGAGGATCCAGCCCAGAGTCCTCAGCTGCTCTAGCAGCTTTCCCAAGGGTGCAGACATTGGGATTATCTGCTGCTTTTGGTAGGATGGCTATTTGCTGTGGTGCTGCTGACTCACTCCAGTCAGTGCCTGCAGCTCCAAGGGGAGTCAGTGCTGTTCACATGGAGGCTTTGTGCCAGAATAAAACTGACCCTGACATGATACTCCTCATTCCTTTGTGGGAAGAGGACTGGTCCATCTAGAAAGGACAATTCTTTTATTTTTTTAAAAAAATATTTTTCTTTCTTTTTTTTTTTTTTTTTAAATACATCACTGATTTACAACGCTTAACAGTAACCCTGCAGAGAGTGACAGAATTAGTTAAAACTTTTGTGTGGAAATTATGCTTGGAGTGTGCTGTCATGCACATACTTTTACATTCTCTTTTATAGAAAATAGATTTTCAAGGGATTTTCCTCCAAATATTGCAGAAAGATACTGAAAGGAGGTAAAATTCTAGCAGATATTGTTTAATATGGAGTTTAAACCTGCTGCCTGTGAGCTTTGCTGATGGTCTGCAGTGGGTAGAACAGGAAACTGCTGGTTCCCATTTGCTTTTGTATAACACAATGTTACAGGCCACCATCAGAACTCCCCTTAGATAGCTCTGTTTCAGGTAGAGCACAGCCTATCTATTCATCCCTTATGTGGAAGTTGTCCTGTGTTTACCCTACTTTTGTTGCTCTTTTTATGAAAAAATTCCAGTTCTGCTAGGAAGTTCTGGAAAGAGGGGCCACAACTGCCTGAATTATTCAAAATATTGGCATTTTCTGGGTATGTACAGCAACAGAATGATGTTCTCTGGTTTTTTCTCTCCCTTCTTTATCTAGAAATATATATTGTTTGCTTTATTGACTGTCTCTCAGTAGAAGTGAAAGAAATGGACGTGCTTACTCTAGGGCAGAGCAAGAGTATGGATAATTGATATCTAATTTCTCCAACAGCCTTGGAGGAATCTGTTCTTGACTTCAAGTATGTACAATGCAGTTTTTCTTCTCTTTTCAAAGACAGATTTGGGTAGAGCTAACTTACTGTGTTTACTTTGGAATAGGGAGAGTTTTAGAGAGCATTTCAGGATGTGCTCTTGAGTTTGAACATAAGCACTAATTGAAAATAATATGTTTTCCTGGAGACTGCTGGTCATTTTTTTTTCTTGCTTTTAGTGATGGCAGGTGAGAAATGCTGCTGCATTAGATACTGGACTTTCTGCATTCTGTTCCTCCTGGCACCAGCAATCAAAATTCTAGCATATCTCCTTTTTGCATTTGCAAAGCAAAATTTTGCTAAGCAGGGTGTCATGGGTGTTTCTCAGCCCAGCCAGTCCTCTCACCTGTAAGCACTGCAGGGCTTTACACCTCTGTACTCTGGAGATGACTGGTTTTGTGTCATCCCTGCTCCAGTGGAGGCTGGAACATAAGGAGTACAGCCGCCATAGCTCTATTGATGCACACAGAAGTGTGGGCAGTTTTAGAAAACTGCTGGCAGCAGATGCTTGGCTGGTGTGGAGCATCTTCAGCGACCCTGTGATGCTCTGCATCAGCTGAGGATCTGCTTCTGGTTGTGCAGTTGGGACTGAAACTGCACTGAAAGCAGCTGAACTTCCCCCACTGAACATTTAGAAGGGAACTTGAATCTTTCAGAGCTTGTGTTTTTCAGGCCTTGTAACAACAAGTGCAGGTTGTTTCGTTCATTAATTGAAACTAATCATCAGATGGAAAACATTGCAACCAACACAAACAAGGGGTTTCTTCATGACTCATATCTCAAAAAATTTGAACCTACAAAATTAGCCTGCCAAAGGGCCTTAGAAATATATCAGCTTTCTCCATAAGCAGTGTATCCTTCAAGCCAGCGCATTAATGTGGGAATACACGTGGGAATTATGAGGAAAAATCCATCTATTTTTCTAAGTGACTCGAGCATCTTGCTGCTGTTTTGTATGTAAGACAGGAAGGGGCATAGCAGTTTCTATATAGTCTGTTTTAAGAACATCTTATGAAGTGTCTGTGCCTCTAGTTTTGTCATATCACATTAATTAGCAGTAAAAATCGCCCTCAAAAAGATCTATGAAAATGCTTTGTTCTAACTGTTTCTACTTGAGGTATTTGTGGGATTCCTCACTTTAATCTTGGGGTTTATAGCCTGTCATGTTTAGGTGTTTTTGCTGACATTTTCAATGGATGCTTTCCCTAAGAAGAAGTGTCAGAAAACCATGAATGAATCTTTAGGTGATTACATTACTTAACAACAGCAGTAGGAAGAGTAATACCATTAATACTAAGCTGAAAATAAAAACCCAGCTACATGGCACTTTCAACCTTTTCATGGTTACCTTTTGTCACATGGTTGTCACACATATATGTGACAAATTACTGAGTTCTGAAGGTTTTCACTAAATAGTAATTATTTTTCTTTTTTTATTATTTTTTAAATTTATTTCAAAGTTTTACTATTTTAAATGCATGTGTTTCTAAATGGCTCATTCAGGAAAGAAATAACACCACTCAGCTTCACAGAGTACTTAGTGATTATACACTCTGAATTTACACTTCATAGCAAATAGATGATCTACTTACAGAAGAAATATTCTCAAGAGTCCTGTAAGTAATGAAGTAGAGGAATCACGTGTGCTCATAAATAGAAGAAATAGGCAAAATCTACTGAACAGAAATCATTAACATTTCTGTTACCAAAGATAAACTAGAAGGAAAATCAATAGATAGGATTGTTGTAGTAAAATATTGTTCTAAACTATCTATCAGGTAATTGTTTCCATGGCAGTTTTATGAGGCTCTTCTGGGGAGCTTGAAGCTTGGTGTATTTTATTTTGTTTTTAGAAAAGCATAAAATCCCATCAAAAAGGAAGGGGCAAGACATCATGGGGATGTTTTAGTATCCATCAGAACCACTAGAAAATGAGACGTTTACGTTCAGGGGGTGTGAAGCATCTGTGTTTTATGGCTCAGAGTTGGAGGATCATGGGCTGGGAGGGGCACACAGGCTGAAGCTGAGAGCCTCTTAAACAATGCTAACAACTGAGGACATCAAACTGGGAAGTGGAAGGACACGTAATGCACTCTCTTCTAACAATACTTAAGGAACATAGGAGGTATTCCTTTCCCAGATGCAATTTCTGAATATTAAGGTTCAAAGTGTCTTGATATTGAGGTGTAACGCTCATACAGAGTTAAAGGTGGTTGAATAAGAACAGATAAACTGTAAGACTGAAGAAGTGCAGGTGTCTTGTCAGAAACTTTGTAAGTTCAGACTGATTTTAAAGTGTTGTACAACTTCTAATTCAAGTTCCAGAATCCCACCTATGATGCCATAATTACTGCTGGTCTTGAAGCCTGCAGCTCTTTGATTCCAAATACCTCAAATATCCCTTGGCACACCCTCTGCTGTAGGACTTTCTCTTTTCTCTTTCTCACTGAAGCTCTGAAGAACTGAAAATCTCAAGGCATTAAAAATATTAACGAACACTCAGAAAAAAGGCTTGCAACTCAATATAAATACTAATACCTCCCTCCCCCCCCTCCCCCACACATGGTCTGAGCTTTGTCAAAGGATACTGAATAAAATCTCTAACTTGGCTTTATTTGGTTACTTGCAGTCCCACTCTCCAATGAAATGGGAAGTACCCCAAGAATTTTTGAGGAGACAAGCCAAGTAACGTAATCTCACCAATGTGGCTACATATGTTCTCCTTTATTCTTTGTAAAATAGCAGCTTATATAGAGTTTAATATTGTTTACAAAGCAAAGTGTTTCCTCATTGGCGTGCAGCATACAAAAATGTAAATAAACATTGTTTACTTCTCACACTTAAGATAGCTAAAGTGTCCAGACTAGCTATCCCGATCACCTCCTAATTAACTTACTGTCTTTCCCACATACCTTAACATAATTTCTAACTGCGCCACAGGTTCAGGCCTTCACTCAGGCCTGTCTCTGTGCCTAACTAAAAAACCTCAGGCCCACTAACTCAAGCTGGGTTGACCACCCTAATTCAGGAGCAGACCATTCCCCTGCTCTCTAAAAAATTCTGCTACACTCCAAGGGACTTCTTCAAGCTAACAGGAGGACTAACCTGGCTTCTGGAATTGCCCAATGTGGCTTTCATTGCAGGCTGTCCAAAAGGTTTGTTAGCATCCATTGGTTTATCAGGATTTTGTCTTTTTTATAAAAGCCTTTTGTCTTGAGACTGTCAGACTGACATCAGTCTACTGGAAAAAACAGGTAAAATTAAACCAAGAGATAAGCTCCTGGCTACAAACTGAAAAGACTGTTGCAAAATGAAGGCATAAAGTAGGGAAATGAAAAGTATAAAATGCACCTGAAAACAATTTTTTCTCCAAACCACCACAGAAGATTATGACTGATCTTAGATTCCATAGCTGAGGGGTCATGCACAAAGCTGATCAGAGAACTACCTTTGAGAGCAGATGTGTGAAATGTCTTTGGGAAAGGAACAGCTCAGTCCTGCTCCTACTGGGCACTCTCTGACTCAACCTGTCCTGTCTTTCCTTGGTCTCACACACGTCACTAGAGGTTTCTTCCTGCCCAAAAAATAAAATGATTTTGTTAACAAACATTTCTACTTGTATTTACCCTATTTCTTTTCTCTAATCTTCTTATCTATTAATTTCCCCTGTACTTGAGCACCTTATCCAAGTTTGCCTTGCCGTTTTTAGTCCTCACTTAGCATGTTGCTTTTTGCACTCCACACATTTTTGCTATTTGAATGACTTTATTTTAATTTATTAGGCTTTCTACTTCTTTCTTAGCTGACAAGATATTGTGACCCATCTCTGAAGGCAAAGGTAGCTGAGAACTAGAGAGATGAATGGCTGGAGTTGTCACAGGACTGTAAATCTCTTGGCATAACTGGTCTGGGACATGCAGAGACTATGTGAGGTGCTTTCAAAAATCAAAACAGCAAAGAGAAAAATCTGGAGAAGACATCATGAAGCTGGAAACCAGAGGGTCTTGTTTAAAATAGGTAAGCAAAAATAATTTTAAACTCTCTGAAGAATCAATGGTTGCTCCAACAGAAAGCAAGGGCAAGTCTTTTCCTCACCAATTTTCTGTTTTAAAGGACTGAGGGAAGGTTAACAATAAGTTCCAGGATCTACTGATTATTTTTCTTCTCTCTTTACTGTGAAATTATGCTAAAGCTAATTGCCTCTCTGAGGCTAATTGCCTGCAGTTAAAGAAGATTCATCTTGGGTTTAGCTCATACATTCCATATTTCCTTTAACACAGACTTCTCATTCAATTCTTCAGTTCTCCTTCTCTAGGGATATAGACAAAAACAAACCCAAAATATTTAGTCTACAGCCTTTTTGAGTTTGTTATGGCATCAACCAGTCTTTGGAGCTGCTTCTTTGTTGCTTTGGAAAGGTTAAGAGCAGTGCTCCCATGATACGTTGTGCTGTGATCTGCTTCTCATGCCTCAGATACAGGTGGAAAGGAAACATCTCAGAAAACTTATCTTGAAGTAAAGATTCAGCTTTTCAGAGAGAAACTCCAGCAACTCAATTCATTGAACACATATTTTGTGTAGGCCAGTATCATATGAATTCTAGATGATTTGTTGCTGAATTTTTCACTTATTTTTCCATGACCAGTTATGCTGAAATTCAGTTATAATTAGTCACACAAACTCTCCCAGTAGATAAATAGTGCTACTGAAACCTTTTACCAGCACTCTTCCAGTCCTTACGAACTACCTGACTCCCAGAACTGTAACGTATGTTTTTGTGAGCGATACATTTCTGCTTTGGTTTAGTTAGGCTTTATTTTTTTTGTTGTTGTTGTTGTTTGCACGCAGTTGTTTGAGAGACATCAATGTGAGAGACAGATGTTTGAGAGACATCAATTCCAAACAAAAGATCTTTTTGGGTTTTTTTCCTATGTCCCTTATAAATGCCCTGACTCCCTGTTTATTTGAAGGCATGAGGCAAATTTCAAAGGAACAGCCAGCATGGAAATGCTGCATTTTTCATCTGGGTGATACATATAGAAAGTGAGAGACTGCTGAGTCAAGCACAGTTGGCTGTTTGTTGCTGCCTAAAATCATTAGCAATATGAGATTATACAAAGCACCTGCTGGAAGTTCAAAAGATCTTGTATGCAACCTTGAAGAATGTTATTAAAGGCAGATTTGTAGTCTGTATCCTGAACAAAAATATTAACAATTTCTTTTTCTGCGTGCTTTTATAGCTTAACTAACAAAGGCAGGAAGGCAACGTGATATTCCTGATATTCCATGGCTTGCCACAAGCCATTCAGATTGCCCAACGTGATCTTTGAAATACATGGTGAAAAGGAGGAATGGGATCATTACTGCTCTTGTTACATGGAGAGGCAGAGTGCAGTCACATCTTTTAAATCCACTTTCTCCATCTTGGTGGGTGTGGGTGGCAGTGCTCAACCAACACTACAGCTTTGAAGTGCTTTGTTGCCTCGTGTACTCAGATGTGCTCTCCTGAGGGTCAGGGTCCTCTGTGTGATGCAGGAGACAAGCTGGGTGCATGAAGAGTCAGTGCTTTAAAAGCTTGAGTTCACCAGCAAGAAGTGCTGGGCTGCAGGATATGGCTGAAGCCTTGCTCCTTTCAGAAGCAAAGTTACCAAACTGTACTGCAGGAGAGTATCTATCTCCAGGCTGATCTTCTTCTAGTGTGAGAGTAGAGGAAAGCACCCAGTGAAACACTGGTGCAAAAGAAAGAAATTATCATGAAACCTTTTAATAATTTCTCCCAAAGTTAGAGCATTTCCTTCAATTTTGCTGTAGCTGTCTGTTGCTCTGCAGTGCCAGATCCATGAGTCACACCAGCTTGAAGGTTTTTTGCTCTGCTTTAACTTTAAGTAGTTAATAATTTATTGTGCTAGAGTGGAAAAAATACAGCCACAGCCTAATGACTTGGGGGTCTCTCTGGGAGAAGTATGAAGTGGGTTTCTGCCTGCATTCCACTATGTTCTCAGCATTATGCATTAATTGAAACAAGCTCTTGCTGGGTCAGATTCTCCCAAGGTGACTGCTGAGATCACCAGGATTTGGTTGTTCCTTCTTGTGTTTATCCACTCTTTTTCTCCAAACTACACTCCTCATGGGAAGTGGAACAGTTGATAGTATAAAGTTTATTGAACTGCCACTTTTGAAATTTTACATGGCCTGGTAGTCTGAGTTTTTCCCTTGGTGGTAGGAGGTACAGGTTCCGAGTAAGAGGAAGGATGGAGATTTGCTGATTTGTGAATGAGTGGGGGAGACACTTGTTCCTCAGTTACAGTTTACTTTGTAACTCAACTGAATATTTGTATTCTGAACTCCTGCATTCTCATGAAATAAAGAAAAACTGCATGAATTAGTCATAGTGGTTCATTTGGAAACAGCCCATCTAAAAACCTAGCCTTAATTTCTGAAATGTTAGTCTCTAAAATATTATTACTAACTCAAACTACCTTGTGGATAGTCAAAAGTAAATGGTGGTGATATGTTTGAATATCATCACTTAGTTAATGATAAAAAAAAATTCCTCCCTATTTACAAATCTGACACTTTCAAAAGAGATTCAAAACTTCTGTGCAGTGAGATTGTAAAATTTTTCAACCATTTTGTCCAAAATAAAGTAGGAAATACTTAAAAATACTTTCCTGTGTACTTTAGAAGTGTTGCTTTAAGTCTTACTTTTCTCTGAAATGGCAGCCCCCAAGCAGAAGGCTGTGAATTTTCTTGCTGTTGGTGTGTTTTAGCCATGTCCTTCCACCTTCTGCAGTTGCCAAAAGCAATCAAAATGCCATGGATGCAGTCCCAGGAGGGTTCTTCAGAAAAAAGGGACTTCCTGTGGCAACGATTCAAGGTTTTCATCTTGCTGTCTATTCTGGCTGTGGGAGGTGTTTGAAAAAGAAAAGGTGTGCAGCCAAAGCACGTCCAAGCCCTGCCAGTCCCTGGAATAGGCTGGCAGTGTGGTGGGCGCTCAGGTGTGAGTTGGAGCAGCTTTTTAGTTCCTCCTGCTTGTGCCAGGGCTTGGGACAGTTCCCAGCCACCCTCAGAAGGCAAACAGGCTGAATTCCCCTGAGTTTGGCACAGTATCATGAAGACAGTTTTTGAGAGCACTTTTAGTACTCAATAGCAATTTTCCAGAGCTGTGAACTTGATACTGTCTTACCTTGCAAATCCCATTGTCCTGGCTCCAACTGAAGTGTTGTGCCATTCCTGGAAGAGACTGTGAATGCATTTATAATAGCTGAGTGTGTCAAACACTTTTGAAAGACTTTCAGTCTTTATGTATTCCAGTCTGAATCAGATTTTGGATGGTCAGGAGTCTGAATGTGGGCAAGCATTTATGGCTAGGAATGATGGGAGGTATTAAACAGAGAAAATGAGAAAAAATAGACCACGCCCAGAAAAACAAGGTAAGAGTATCATGAGACAAGCCTGGAAGAGAAAACAGCAAAGGATAAGCCCAAAGAAAACCAAAACAAAACAACACCACCACCTCAAAAACAAGGAAATAAAACCAAACCCTGACAACTCAATGTCTAGGAGAAAAAGAATACATGGTAAGCTAAAGTGATTTTCTTTTTTTTTTGTTTTGTTTTGTTTTTTTTTTTTTTTTCCTTTGTACCTAAAGAGTGTTTTTTCAACACTCACTGAAGAGGTAGGTACAGTCTTGTTGTGTAGTCTTTGTGCTCCTTCTGGAACACAGGGCTTTAGTTCAAGTCACTCTTGTAAAATATATCACTTTAGTTTAGATTGGCAAATTACTCCTAAAATCAGGGAATGTGTTTTAAAGAGGTTTTTGGATTAATTAGAGATTAGAAAGTTCCTCCTAATGTTTTCTTTTGTATAGATACATATGAATCTTCTGGGTTTCTGTTTTAGCACATTATTTAACCAATAGATTATTGTCTGAGGGATTGTATTGAGAAGATATTCCAGGAACTGACACAGAATATCTGATGGAAATAGCTGTATTTCAATTCCCTGACTTTGAGTCTGAGAGAATTTACTTTCCTCTGCCTCTCCTGTCATCCTTTTCCTTCTAGATCCAGCGAGGAAATGTCTGACAAAAGTCTGATAAACCCCTTTCCAAACCTTGCATCATCTCAATTTCTTTGTATAGGGTATTCTCTTAAAGCTCTGTAGTATCCAAGAGCTATTCCTTTCTTATTTTATATATGGGCAATTGAAGCAGAAGTACAAACTAGGAGCTAGTGTCTACAGAGCCAGATTCCCAGCTTGGAAGCCAACCAGTCAATCCTCCTTTTTTTTTCAAGAAATGGAGAAAAGACATGCTTCAATTTACCTTAGCAGGTTGATATCACCTTGCCAGTAAAAGCCTTTTTTCCAAGGAGGTAGTTTTAGAGATAAAAAGTGCAAAAATTGGAGGCAGGGGGAGGCACAGGATAGCCAAAATTCCTTTAAATATAATAGAATTCTAGCCGGACTAGTCTTAAATTTATTGTTCATTTAAAAGAAATGTGCTTATCAGTGCTTATTAGATTGTTAAGTCAGTTTTTTTGATTGTTCTCATTTATATGGAATTATCCAGGCTACAGACAAATATAATTCTATTAATGGGCTGTGAGGGTCACTGTTATTCAATTCTGAACGCCAGGTTGTGCTAGATAATTTTCATTCCTCCTGCACTTATATGGCTGTGACTTATCTATATTTCTATTATCTACTACCTTTTCCCAGCTGATCCTTTTTAACATACGGTTGTTTATTTCCTTTCAACTACAGAATAAATGTCAATTAGTCTCCTGTCTGTTTTGTGACTGACCTTTGAATCTCTAGGGTGTAAAGTCCAGGTAGCTCTGTTGGTTGTGTTCATCTGAAAATGGAAGTTCTGCCTTATAATATTTAGCTGGTTTGCACTGGCCAATTTTGAATCTAATGAGCGTGTCTGCATGAGAACAGAGCCCAGTGAGTACAGCAGAACAAGGGGTTTAAGCACATTTGTCACCATTACCTTTGTACTGTCTCTTCCAGTAAACAGAGGATTCCTTTCAGTCACATTCCTGCTGGTTTCCCAGTGTCCACTTTCCTTATAAGATTAAAAGAATCCAATTTGATTTTCTCTTTCAGATTTACATATTGTTACTGCTCTGCCCTTATTGTACTTTTTACCAGCTCATTCTTGCTAATACGCTCGTACAAAATTTCTCATAAATGTTTAATTCCTAACAATAGAATACTGGAATAATTTCCATGATTCCAGAAGTGTTCTGCTGACCAACTTACTGGAGCAAAAATGCTAATATGACCCTTGGGTCAGTCACACAGCCGTCTTTAATGTAAATTTAATGCAGTGGTTCCCCGGCAGATGGAAGATGGCAGGCTTAGCAGAGCTGCACTGAATCAAAGTATCAGTACTTAGGAGGCTACTGCTCACCTCTGAGACCAGGGAAGATCATCACAGAAATGCATTTTAAAACTACCCATCAAATATACAACTGGCTGTGTTGTATGAAGAAAGCTTTTTGCAGATTTGGTAAGAGGTTTAAAAATAATAAAGGACAGGGTAGGAGGAGGCAGGGAGAAAGACAGAAGATACTGGGTTCTAGTGTCCCACTCTCTTCTCCAATTGTTTCTGTGTAGAAAAACCAGAAAAAAGCCCAATTCATATACTTGATATCAAATAAAATATCATATTTTTCATAAACTGAATAGATGCTTTGGAACGCAGCCAAGGAGGGAATTTTCCACTTGTGCTGCATTTGCAGCCTCTTTCAAACCTACTGTTAAGCAGCAGGGGCACATACGCACTTCACTCCCTTTTCTATTATGCAGCTATGACACATTAAGCTCTTTGGAATGATATTCATATTTTATCAGCTCTCCTAACGTCAGTTCTTTATTTATAACTTGCTCTTTTTTATTTTTTTTTCTCCCTTTCCAGCCTGTATATCTAGACTTAGTAAAGAAAGAGACCAAACCAATTGAAGAAAAAAAAAAAACAAAACACCAAACCTCTCTGTGAATTTAATCATACCTTTCAGGTGGAATGTGTGTTTTCACTCAGTGTTTAAGAACTCAGGTGATCATTATTTTCTCTTTTCGCACGCATCTTGCCATGGCACCCTCTACAGGTCATATCTGATATGTTTACATTTAATATAGCACCTTTACTTTGAAGAACAGCAGATTTTATTCCCCAAAGCATCATATTGAATCTGTGCCTGTGATCTGCCAAAATGCTGAGCTTTCAGCAGAAGAAAGCACTGAGGGTCTGGGCAGACTTAGGCTGACTTGTAAATGCAATGACTCAGGCTTGACAAAGACTTTAACAAACAATGCTTATATATTGAAGTCTTGTTTTTATAAGCTTATGTTTTGTGCTATTGAGAAAAACACTGGTTAACTTATAGATAGATTGCTATTTCATACTGTTGAAAGTAAGTTGTAATACCAACTGGAGCTGAAATTGCTACCATGACTCCAATAACCTGACCAGCTAGTCAAATTTAGACTCTGCAAGAACACTTTGTGTAGGTGGAGGAACTGGTAACACTTCTGGTACAATTTCAGCACGTTTGTTTTTTAAATAAGCCCTCTTTTTTTCAGAATACAACAGAAAGAGACATCAGACATTTTTCCTATTCTGAAATACTGGGTTTGTTGCTACTCCAGGAAGATCTGTCCTCTCTTCTGTTCTCTCTTTTCTGTTATCTCTCTCTCTCTCTCTCTCTCTCTCTCCACACAGGCCAGCCCTGTCTTGAGCTGAATCATGGCCAGTGAGTCCCAGCCAGAGGTAGGGTTTTTGGATGCTGAACAAGTGTAAATAGCTCCCAACACAAGTGCTTTGTATGTGAATTCATTCAAAAACTTAACAGCAAAGAGTAGATGAAATAATGCCTTCAACACTCCCATGGATACCAGCAGAGATTGGGATTTTATTGGCTGTTTGGCAAGGTTGTGTCATGGGAAAAGTGGGCAGTGGGGGGAATTGAAAATTCTTTGCTTTGTGAACAGGATTTTGATGTTTGCGTTATTTGGAAATCTTGAATGTCAAGAGAAAACCCAGCATCTCAAAGCTGGGCAAAGACACAGAACAGGAAAAGGCAATCTCAGTCCTTTGGAGGACATTGCTAAAGGAAAAGTTGTAGAATGTTGGTAACTTCTGAGTGGATGAAAAATGAGCTGTGTTACATTTGGCAGAGTGTCAGACAGGACACTATCTCCCCACCCCTTTTGGTGGTGCAGAGCTGCTGTTCTTGTGGAAGAAAACTGGAGTGACCTGTGATGGCAGCACAGCATAGCCCTTCTTATGTATTCCCTCAATTTAAGCACAGACATAAACCTAAGGGCTGTGACTCACTGACGTTTACCTCAAAAAAGAAAAAAATAGAGATAAAATGAACAATATGGAAAATCCTTTGCCCACTGCAAAGATAATCTAAAAAATTATAGTCTTTTAGTAGAACTTTTGTTTCACTGTCCTTCTTTTATACGATGGCATCCAGCAAAGGTTCCAAGAATTTTTGAATAGAAAAAAACCCCATTTTAATCTGGTGACTCTGCCATTGGCTGTAGAATAGCATTGCAGCATGCAAGGGGAGGGCGAAAAATACAACTTTCATGCCATGGCCAAAGAAATTATGCTCTTCCAGTGTTATCTATCAAAAATATTTCCTTGAGATATCTGCTCTCAATGTGATCCCTCGTTGCTGGGCATTTCTCAAAGACTTTTGCATCTGCAAAATGTACTGCTAGCATTTTCTCACACAAATGTTGGTGCAAGAAGATGAAGAATTAAGGCCTCAAGCTTAGAGAAATGGGAGAAAACCTGGCTTCACTTCAAGGCAGATTTTTGATCTTGGCAGGTATCATTAGATCTGTTGATTTAGTTAAAACTTGCTCATATATTTCTTAACTTTCAATTCAGTATTCTTGAACTTGAATTTTAGTGAATAGTTTTGAGAAGGGAATTTGAAGGATATTAATTCATTTATGTGTAAAGGTTCATACCCTTTTATAGTAATCCTTTCTTTTTATCATTGTCAGAGAGTACACAGGAAGCAAGAATGATATTTGACTTTGAAGTATTTGAGGAGGATACTACACTCCTGGTGATAATTCTAAGGTGCACTTAGAATTATCACCAGGTACCTGTGTTGTTTTGTTTTTTGGGCTTTTTTCCTATTGAATTTTTACAGATTAACCACTTTTATATCTTTTGATTAATAAAAGGTAAGAGACAAAAAAAAAAAAAAATCTAACCTTGTGTACAGTGTGAACACACCAGAACAGACAAAACCGAAGGGATGAGCATGTGTAGAGAAGAAGAAACCATGATTGCTGTGTCAGAATTCATCACCAGAGAATAATCTGAGATTCCCTTTAATTTCTCAAAGTGGGGAGTCTGGTGACTGCTGCCATACTTGCATAAATGTGAGAGTCATTTCAGTGAGGAGCTGACCATTCAGGTGGTTGTACACCAATTTTTCTTCATCTTATGCGATGGTGCAGATTACTAGAATAAACATTGCAGCAAAATTTCAAAGGAAGAACTCCATAGCCAATGTAAATCTATGGATATTCTTCTGAAATCAGTTGAATTTCTCCCATTTTTCACTGGTATAGCTGGGAACAGAACTTGCACTCTCATGGTTTTGCTAGGAAATATAAAATGTCAAGTACTGATGCAAAAAATGTCTAACTCCGTAGGAACTTTGGTTTTTTTGCTGACAACTTTGTTTCTTTCCATGAATTTTGGTAAGGTTTTAGCCAGAGTTGTTAAAGTAGTTTGCAGAAATAGAGAAGGAAATACGGATCTGAGCTACTGGCTTCTTTAGTATGGGATCAAGCTTCTTGAAAATCACTC
Organism: Cettia cetti; assembly: GCA_013401135.1. Taxonomy (NCBI): domain Eukaryota; kingdom Metazoa; phylum Chordata; class Aves; order Passeriformes; family Sylviidae; genus Cettia; species Cettia cetti. The sequence goes on from VZUI01049468.1 coordinate 48,362, forward strand.
TAATTTAGATGTTGAAACCACAACACTTATTTGAAGATAATGAATGTTGTAAATTTGGTAAAAATGCTTTAAATCTCGGATATCTTTTTGTAAAATAAAATGATCTCTCAGACATGAGCATCTTGATCAACCATTTTGCTTCTGCATTTTAAGCATAGAATATGCCATAAAGAGCTTTGATTTTTGGGGCCAGCTAAAGCAATCATCATGTGTAATTGCTCCTCTTTTACATGTGCATTCTGATTAACATGTCTGAAATATCTGAGCAGAAGTGACCTGCTGTGAGCCTAGTTGTGAGTTTAAGAAAGTGATGGATAAAATTGCATGATGAACAAAAGTTAATTCTTGAATGCAAACATTTGATTTTTAAAATTATTTTGATGTGTAAGAAGTACAGCTTAAACATTTTTAGCTTGAAGACTTCTCTGACAAGTTGAAGCAGAATCCATGAAGTATTTCTGTAAGTTTAAAACAAGATTTAAATAATTTTAAAAGGTTTACAGATTTAAAAGCTGTGTCATATAGGACAATTATAGAACTCATCAATACAGATGAAATTGGTCTCAGGCGGCAAGACTGAGGCTTTGTTTCAAATAACCTTAAATGTGGGTTTAAGCTGACAGCAAAAAATGTGCCTAACTTTCTTTGGCAAGGAGGGAAGAAGCAGTCATGTTGCAGAAAGTGACTGCATAAAACATAGCAGGAATTTTGTTTTGGTGCCTGAATTATACTACACTGAACTAAATGCTTCCTCCTGTAATGCAAACAGTGCTTGTACAAGTCTATCATTTCCCACAGGCAGTAATTATAATTGAGAGAAAAATAAGTTGATAGAAAAAACCAAACAAACTAGCAGTATCTTTACAATTTATATACTCTTTATTTTCTTTTAACCACCTGGTTTGTGGAAAGCTTGTAAAAGGGACCCTGAGAGTTAAAAAAAAACAAAACAAAACAAAACAAAACTAAATAAGAGGATTGGTGGTGTCAGCTGGTTTGGGATTTAACAAGAAATTTTTAAAAATCAAAATTTCAGTGTATGGCAAATACATAAACAAGAAGTGGGGAGAAGAGAAAGAAAATAACCGAGGTGGAACTCTGTGCTGTTATGGCAAAACTGGGTCATGAGAATTATCCTGCTTAAATCAAGATTGGCAATGTCTGTGCTGCACTGCAGAAGTAATCATATTGGGAACACAAAACGGATCCCTGAAAAGAGAGACCAAGAAAGGAATCAGAGAGTCAGTGAGGACAGGAACTGGAAGCTTGGAAATGAAAAAAACTTTGAAAGGTGTATCTTTGAGGAGAAAGAAACCAAAAGGGTTGAAACCCAACAGAGAGTTCAAGAAAGGTGAACACAGAATCAGGAAGTTGGGGTGTATCTTCATGGAAAAAGTGAACAAATTAATTTCATTTTGAATGAACATTCACTTTAAAGAAATCTATTGAGAAACAGCAGTCATTTTTAGCAGGTTCAGGCAGGGGTTTTGGAGGTCTAGCTGAGTCATTAAGGTGTTCCAAGTGGAGATAGTGAAAGACTGAAACCTTGCCTCTCAAAAATAGTACATAAATCCCTCTTGGTTATTAACTGGCATAGCACAAATCAGAAAACCACTAATTAAATTTTCTCTATAACATAGATGATCTGACATTGGCTTAAATTATGTGTGTTCAAGACCAATAAGAGCACTTGCTTTGCTACTCTTATACCCTTTGACTTAATAAAATGCCTTGTGTTTACCTACCAAGCTAAGCCTTTAAAACTAAATCAGCTCCTCATATGAAATGAAATCACATCTAATTACTATTCAAGGTTAGTTTACTATCACATCAGCTTCATGTTGAGCCAAGAATGTGTCAGTATGACTCAGTATGCATTCTTTTCCATTGCCAGAAAGAAAAAATGTACTTTTTTTTGTCTGGGAACAAAAGCCCTTTTTTTTTTTTTGCCTGATGATACCATTAGGAAATTGTTCGAGGTAATTCTATGATGCTATCCTACATAAGATAAAATGTTTAAAACAATGTACCAAAAGTTTTATACGGTTAAGACAAGTAGTTTAATCTCCAAGATATTATTTTATAAAATATATGTCCATTTAATTTTGTTATCAGTTTTAACCTAAAAGCAAGTTGGCTTTTCCAACTAGAGGCTTGTCACAATTTTCTACCTCAGTTTTAAAAATGTAGTGGTTAGAATAAAGTTTTGAGAGTTAGTTATACTGCAAGTGCTGGATGTTAAGTTCATGTTATTTTTCTGGGATAATCTAAACCAGGTAACAAAATAAGGATATTTATTAGGATGTCTATGACCATAAACCAGGAAGCACATAATATGTTTTGAGAAAAACATTTTTCAAACAGGTCAAAATGTCTTTGAAGATTTTTTCAAATCAGATAAAATGCCACCTTTTTATTTTTTAAGTTTATAACAGTCTTTACCTTGAAACAGGTACAGATATTCTTATTGCAGATATTATTCTCATGAGACAATGAGCAAAGCTGAATGAACTTCTCTGTACCTTCTAGAAAATAAGACCTTTTAGGGCACTGTAGTAGTTGCCATGAGCAGTATAAAAATCATTTTTTCTGAGATATTGACTGCCTCCTTTTTATGATACACTTCTCAAAGATGTTAATTTTTTTTTTTTTTTTGAGTACGTTTTTTCATCTGCTGGGGACTGTTGCAGATTCTGTACAAGGACTTAAGAATTAAGTGGGAGGCCTTCACGCCTGCAGGGTGCATGGTGCACATTCATTGTCATCAGATTGTAGCACCATCACATTTTCCTCTTTGTAGTTGCCAGTAAATGATCTCCCAAAGTGCAGTGATAATTCTCTTTATTGCTTTATTGTGCAGAAACGGGCTGAATATTGTTCATTTTCTGGTTGAATATCATTCATTCCATTTCTAGGATGGAGGGTCAAGCTCATTTCCTTTTTTTGAAATACACAGAATCTCTATATTGATGGTGCTTTTCAGTTATGGATCACCAGGAATTTAATTAGAATTCTCAAGGCTTTCTGTACGTCACTAGAGGAAATTTGGAATAAGATACTGGAAACTGCTTCAGGTGGAGAAATCTGAACTTTCCTTAACAGTTTCAGAGTAACATTGGCTTCTACTTTCTACATTCTGACATCTAAGCATGCTTCTAGGAATTCAGTCTCCAGCACATTTTAGACTTGAAGAGACTGCTTTGGAACTTGCACTCCAGAAAGTACAGTTCTTGGTAAATATTAGCAGCACCATAATATTTAAACAAGGGATGATTCCCATTAATTGAAGAATGAGAAAAGCCTCTACAGCTTTTTGAAATGATACCTTCTTTGTGACCATGAAGCTGCAGCCTTATGTTTGTGCAGCTCTCACTTGAGTTCATTTTAAAACGGAGAGGATTGATACATCAATCTTTCCATCTTTTATAATTTTTTAATGTTATAATCTCCATTAATTTTCCAGAACATTTTGCTGTGGCTGAATCCTAATTCTTCATCTTCCAAGACATACTATCTGCTTCAGAATGCATATCAAAGCATGGAATATCTTGGCTATAAAATGATGTCATTTTGAGGACTTGCTGAGACACTCTTTTAACTTATTTTGCTCTTTCATTAAAAAAAAAAAAAAAAATCCTGGATTGTGTGTTTATAGAAATCTACCCTGCCCTATTCCACCCAGATATAAAGGAATGAGCTCGTGGCAGTTGTGATGAATTTTTAAAGGTTCACTCTTTCAAATAAAAATTCCTGGTGTTATAAATGGGCTTTAGCAAACTTAATCTCTTTAATCACGTGGCTATCAATAATTCTCAGCTGCCCGGAGACTCTGAGAGCTGGTCTTTAGTGTTATTGTTGACTGTGGGTGTTTTCAGCAGAGGTATAACCACATGTGATAGAAAGTGGCAACCTGAAAAATAAAAGGAAAGATGAAAGGAGGCTGCTGTTAATAACTACTATGTAAACTGAATTAGGATTTTTAAAACCAGTTATTTTCTGTGTAAGCCATCTTTCCTTGAAAATTATAGTGGAACATGTCAATTTGTCTCATGGTGATTCAGTAACAGAGCTCATCAAACAATGTGTGCTGGAGACAGAGGGAAATAGAAAAAAGTGTTGTTGATAATGATAAAATGACCCATAGCAAAATAAAAGCTGGCCTCTCTGCCTTCCACTGAAGTTGAGTGATCTGAAAGTAGAAACCAAGAAAAAGAAAAAGTGAGATTCATTAAGAGCATTAGTCCTAACTCTGGTGTGGTACACAGATATGCAATCACAGGAAAAGACCTGTGGGCGCAACACGAGGCCTTTGGAGAAGACACTGAGAAAGAATAAACATAAAGATTGCTTTTGATTAATGAAAGGGAGGAGCAGAAATTTGCCAAGGAAAAAACGGTATTGGGAAAAAACATTTGGGAAACAAGATCTCAAATGTTGCTTTTACAGGGTGTTTTTTGGTGATCCTCTGTGTCTTCCAGTGGAGAGAATGATGCAAATTCTGGTGCAGTGGAAGAGTTTGCACTCAAAAGACAGCTTCTTCTAGTACTGATGTATTAGAAGCATTTTCCACATTAAAGGAAGAGTGGAGGAAATAAAACATTAGGAGTTTACTGTTTTTGTATCTGTCTATATTTATTTATTCATATATATGCATGAAAGCATAGTGCAAAGAGGTAACGTGCGATTATTTCAGATGAAGCATTAAACAAATATAGACTTTCCAAGATCTATGATAATCTACATTTTGAAAATGCATGGAAACATTTCAGGAGAAATTGATCTATTTCTTCTGTCACTGTATTTGACTGAAATATAATTGGAATATAGTGTTCTAAGAAGAGTAATGAACACGGACAAGGGAGGTGCTGCAATAGCCAAAAGTGTAGCAAGAAATCAACATCCAAATCTGTGCAGAATAGTAGAGTTGGTACAAATGGCAAAAGTAAGAGTTAAAGGAATCCTGTCCCTCTAGGAAAATAAGAGAAGACCTAAAAAGAGGTGTTTACTTACATATGACCAGCCCTTAAGAAAGATTATGGGACAGGTTTTGCGGCAGTTTTCTTGAGGGGTAGGAGAGTGCAGAAATGACTGGGGAGCCATGTGCATATGGAAAGAATAAAGGTTCCATTTTCTGTTGAACTTTAAGGAATGGTTAGGAGCAATTTTGACTTCAGGAAAAAAGCTCATTGGTCATGCTGGACAGCACTTTTAAAAGGTAATTTCTGTCAGCATCATATATAGCCACCAGTTTTGTGTATGCAAAAAAATTGAATCATCTGGTCACAATATTCTTGGAGATTTTTTTTGTGGAGGTTTTGTGATTTGTCTTTTTATTTAAGACAAGGGCTGTGAATCCTGGTTTTATTTTCTTTCTCTGCTGTCAAAATAACAAATCTTTTGCTTTTGTACCTGTGTATTACGCTTGAGATTAGTGAGGTTGTCTCCAGAGAACCACTGGATCCCAGTAGAGGTTGTGTATCCTTGGCCTGCATATTTAAGAGACATTTCTGCTGAAATACAGAATATCAGAATTTCTGATATTTTGGTGGCCTCAGAGTCAACTGTGTGTATTTCTCAGGCCTGAGCAGAAATCCCCTAGATAGCAAAGTATTCTGCAGGGTAAGCAGAGGCCTCAGCAGCTGCACAAACAGTCTGAAACCCATGTTCTTACGGGCCACTGAAAAACAATATTCAGCCAGTAGCAGTATTCTGATTTAATTGCTCTTATTTACAGATCAGAGAATACCACAGCATGCAAATTAGGGCACTTTTGGCTCCCTGCTGGTGACTGTGCTCATTCCTTTCAAATGCTTTCCAGAGCAGATACTCTTCATTTCTACATTTTTAGTTCACCCTTTTCCTGGTGGTTACTCAGTGATGACAGTGCTGTTTTTTACAGGGATACAGTCAGGGATGGTTCTAGAGCTGTCTGCATTTTTACCAGTAGGGGTGGTGCTTTATCTAGCAGGAGTTTTATGCATCTTTATGTGAAAGGGTACTTGGCTTTACTGAATTCCACAATATAAAGAAAAAAAAAAAAAAAGCGGTGATAAACTTATAACAATATAATAGTTCTCACTTTTGAGTGATGACAGAAAGGGGATGATTACTGGCACAATGTCATCCACACTTGCATAACCAGATCTATGCCAGACTGCATTTAATTCACCTTCTTTCTAAAGAATAGCAATCTAATATAGCCAGGCTTCCCAGTTACTTTCTGAGTTTTTAGGGCTGCATTTTCAACTAGAAAACATACCAGTTAAACATCTGACTTTTTGAGGCATTATTCTTGATTAACAGGAGCTGGTCATTAAGTATTTTCTGGGGGCATTACTATCTGTTCTCATCAGAATGAAGAAGGTAGATTTTTGTAAGGGAAAAAGAAAAGAGAGAAAAGATCATCTGCATGATATCCACCAGGGTAGGTCCTTCCAGATATTTTTGGGTTAGGTCTAGTAAGATAGACCAGTGCTTGAGCAAGTTTTTTCCAGAATGAAATTCCAAGATGAATTCAAAAACAATTTGTAATTTGGGAAGGTATAGAAGATTTTAGAAATACCTGGTGTTGCTCTGACCTTTGATTGTTATCGTTCCCCATCTATGTCCTAGGGTTATACTTAATCTGTTTACAAAGATGGTACAGGGACTGTTGCCCACATTACTGGGAATGTGCTGAGTTGATTTGTCTTGGAAACAAAATGCTTCTTTAGAAGTTATTGTTGCCTAAAATTGCTCTTATTCTGAGGAGAATAGCTTCCCACATGCAGGGATAGTTAAAAAACCAACCCAAACCCACCTAAAAAAAAATAAAAATCCATAGACAAAACCAGCTCTGTAATCTGTCTGACCTTATCAACGTAAACTCTGTTGACAGGTCTCATCCATGGGTACATGCAGTTTTCCCAGCAGGCATCAGCTCTTCTTAGGTCAGCCTCTGTCTTTGTCAACAGCAGGTTTGAGCTGCAAGGATGTCTTCCCATAATGGAGAAAGAGTTCTCAAAGCCCCAGTCTAACCTTCTTCTAATTACGACAAATGTAATTTTAAATTTGTGTCTCTTTAAGAATAACAAAATAGCAAATGTTTTGTGGGTAAAAATGATGTACTTTTATGTGAGTCTTTTGGGTCTGCTTCATAATGTATTCCTCTTGCCTGCAAGATGGAAGAGGAATGCTAATGTATTCTGTGTACTGTTATTTTGAACTTGCTGTTATAAATTTATATGAATATTGATGCTGTATGAATTTGTCCTGGGACATAACAGGAAACTTTACCTGAAAAGACACACAATGCAGACAGGGCTGTTAATTCAATTGTTGAAGAGAAACATAGGCAGCCTGCCCATCCCAAGAGGTCATGAATTACCACCTTCACATTAATAGCTGTGCCTTGTGTGTATTCATGCTGAAATTGATACCAGGTAGTCAGATGACTGCAGAATATTTCTCTTTGGCTGCAAGAATAAAGAAACAATTACATTAATCCAGATGGACCCTCCTCCCTCCTCAACAGAAGCCATATAATCAGAGTAAAAGGCTCAATTAATTAGTTCCATGACTTCTCAATACATCATGGTCAAATCATTGTCCCACAAGCAGAGAACAGCAACTGCAGCACTGTCAGGTTACAGACAGGAGTGGACAGAGATAGTTTTTCTGATAGGAAAAACTGGGTTCCTCTATCTTTCCAGTATTCCAACTTTTTTTTTTTTTCTTTTCTTTTCTTTTTTTTTCTTTTTTTTTTTTTTTTTTTTTTCTGGTGAATGAAGCATAAAGCTACTGGAGTGACTTTCTCAGGATTAATGAGGAAACAAGCAGCATAGCAATGATCTAACTTACAGGTGATTATCTAATTGAACCAGCAAAATATCCTTCCAATAAGGTCATTTTGATAGCTACAAAATAACTTTTTAAAGACAAATGAAATGATGTCATTTTTGTGAGGGAGTTAAAGCACACATACTAAACTGTTTGACAGAAAGTGATAGCAAGTCAGCATGAGAGGGAAATGTCTAACCAGAGCAGATACCCTGCTCTGATGCTTCCCTGTCCCCTCATCACTTCCTCTGGGACTACACATTTCTTTTGTTTGATGCAATTTGAAGCAATCTGAATTGCCATGTGCTGTTTTCTTTGTGCAAATTCTTAGGCAAGGACCTCTTTTTGCAAACTGATGCAGCATTTCAACCCAGTCATTACCAATAAAAACATTCTGTCACTTTTTAGAACTAGTCTGGCATTCCAACACACCATTTATATTCAGTTTACATATTACCAGATATTCTTATTGTTTTTAATCAGTTTAACTGTGCTGTGATCCAAGAAAGCTGCAAGTATCCACCTACAAATTAAGTGATCCACATGCCACACCATTCAAAAGCTGTAAGATTTTCCTGTGGGAGTCAGGAACAACAAAAGACCAGTGCTTTACAACAATCCAGAACCTCTGATATCTCCTTTTCTGGTTACCTGAATCAAACTGAACTTTTTAAAAGCCGTTGTTAGCAGGCACTTAAAAAAATTAAATTGAGTATGGGGTGAGTGTGTGATAACAGAGAGGGAGAAAGTATAAAAGCTTTTGCTACATGCTCTTTTTAATTTTGTCTTCATATGAACAAACTGTAGCAAGATGCTTTCCGAAGACTGTAATAAACTAGATTAGTCTCTGATATAATAGGATTGGTCAACATTCAAAATGAAGATATTTCCCTTTTCTTTTAACATTACTCTGTTAAATTGTATTTTGTTTGGAGTGTTTTCTTATCTTCTTTTTCAGTGTGACATTTTTACTCAGAGCTTGATATTCAATGAAGAATCTAATGCCAAGTTGAAGAAGAAGGTGTTGGATGGATTCGTAGAGGGGAGGGTTTAAAGGGTATATTTTGGTTCCTTGGTTGGACTGTGTTTTTTTATGGGGGCCAACTTTTGAAGGATATCTCAAAAATATTTACATCTCAAATATTCATTAAGGCCTACCATTATGTTTCAGATTTTGGTGTGTCAAATACATACACTAATGTTGGAACAGAGGAAATGCACAAACCTCTGTTCTTGTAACAGTTATAAATAGCGGGATGTGCTATGTGCTAGGAAAGCAAATTTTTTTCTTTACTAGATAAGCATCCACTACCATGCTGAAAAGATTATTTCTTGCGTTGCAGTACTAAGCAAAGGCAAGCTTTCAGCAGTCAGGAAAACACTATGCCTCTGTTTTGTGGAATGTCAGACCAGATTGAAAACCTCTTCTGCTTTGAATGTGTGACTTTGATCTGTGCATTAGCCTTACCATTTTTATCAAATGCCTGATTTGAGTCCAGAGATCTCTCCTAGTCTGAGGGTTAGCCAGTTTCTGTGAGCCTGTTCTGTCTCTAGATTTGGGGAAGTGGACGTTGGATGTGGGTCACACTGCTGGATATATTTCACCAAAACATAGTTTGTAGAAGATCAGTCAGTAATTTGCTTCAAAATATTGTATTCTCTTGCCTGGTTGCCCAGCAGACATGAGCTCAAATCTCCCACCCTTCTGCTTGTCACAGTCTGCTTAAATGAGGAAAGGCTTTTTGGTCACTGCAGATATGTGACTTTAAAACAATTATTTTCCTTTAGATTTGCTCTGGTTCAGCAGTGCTGCTGATACTTTAGAGTATTGTGATTCCTCAGAATCCTGGGTTGTGGTTGTTACCAACATCTCCAAGATGAAGCTGAAGTGCCGTCGCTCTACACTGCCCTTGCTACAGCTGCCTCCTCTTTGAGATCTCAGTTGTACTTTGGCAGCCAAAGGGAATTAAATTCCAAGAAGAATCTAAGAGGCCAACAAAAGGCAAAGCTAGAGTGTTGAGGAAGCAGCACCAACAATAATGAAACTCAGGGAACTTTGAAATAGAGGGAAAAATTGTAAGCAGTGGTCCTCACAGAAAAGTTTGACAGGTTCTGTCTACTTTGGTAGAACCCATTTAGCTCTCAACAATTTCTCTGTCCTTGACAAACGTCTATCCAAATGGTGCTTAAAAAATAAAAATTGTTGATGCTTTTGGTTTTAACATTTTAGAGAGCAAAGCACTTTTTAGCATCATGGACAATGAAACAAAAACATGCTCATATTTTCTGTGCTTGGTAGCTGGTATTGGGTTGTGTGATTTCTACCCTACTGATTTTTAGGTATTTTTAAAATAAATGTATGGGAAGGGAAATGTATCAGGTCAGGTCATGCTTCAGTCTTATTTGCTCAAATTATAGGCACATTGATTTGGCTTCTAAGGCAAATTCCTAAATCTTGGAGGAGTTCTTGGTATATTGTGTAGCATTTTAGGTTTTGCAAAGAGAGGTGGTTCACAACCCATCCCACTACCTTGCTGGATGAGATAGTGTTCTTGCCATTTCCACCTTGAAAATTAAACCCTCTCCTTTCAGTGCAGATTGTTTTATGTCACTTTAATTCATTTAATGTACTTTTAAATAATTTATGGTTACTGAGCTATTAAACTAAAGCGATTACTTCAAATGACATTGCTTTGTGACTCTGTTACAGAGGGAAGTAGATGAGTAGAGGAATCCGCATACTATTATCACTCCAATTTTAGTAGAACAATGCAATGCACTTGAATTAAATGGTGTATTAGCTACCGAATACATCTTATTAAATCACAACAAATAATCCAGGCTTGAGGACTGGAAGCTGGGTTAAATTCCCAGGAGGCAAGTGTGTCTCTTGTACCATACTGCCTCTGTGTGTGGAAGAAGCCAGTGCAAAGAACTGTAGATTTCAGTTGTCTCTGAGAACAAATGGATTTCTTCTCCTTTATGCTAAATTTAGAATGAGAGATGTAATAAAATTTAAGTCTCTTTCCCAATTTAGGGACTGCATTTTCATTGACTTCATATTCTATAATGGAAGGTAAGTCAGAGAAAAATACCTTTCAATGGGTTTTAATGAAATAAATAATATTTATTCAGTAATCTTGAAATAGTTCAAGCCCTTTCTGAGAGTTTAAAGAGGAGATGGCTACGAAACATTGGTCATGACCAGTCATGAAGGAAATCAGAGGGTAATTTAAAGAAGAGTCTTCCTAGCTTCAAGGGCATGAATAAACTGAAAAAAAAAATAGGACTCCTGTCAAATATTTGGTAGGCAAATATGTTTGTGGTGGTGTTTTTTGGTGGTGTTTTTTGTTTGTTTGGTTTTTAATGATGTTAGGCCAGATACAAGAAACAAGTTTCCATTTCTTTATTTGGGTAAGTTTTTAATCCTATGCCAGGAAAATTCACTTTGATCAGCTGTCTGTTGAGGTTTTTTCAAAAAATTGAGTTTTACAACCTATTTGTCTATGGATTTGGGTATTTTCTGTTGTTAATCCATTTGTTATCTTAATTTTAGGGTTTCTATTATTTATAGTATTGATTTGTTTTTTTCTGTGGATTGTGACAACTGATTTGAAAAGAGCAGGCTAAGAAATGAAGAGAAATTTACTGTCACCCTTCAAAATCTGAGATACACCCTACAAGAAGTGGGCTCTCTTTGAAATATAATCCTGCAGGACTTCAGGTCATCTGGTTTTCTTGACTCAGGTTAGTTTAAAGACTTTATATACAGAAAAGAGCTTGGGCTGTTGTGGTTGCTTACCTCCTGGCAGTTGCAATGGTTTGCTGCCTTTATGATTCATAATGGTTTCCCATCTGCTGCTTGCTTCTGTTCAAGATGCTGTGCATTTTTAGTCTGAATTGTTAGGTCTGAGTTGGTTTGGGGACACAGTCCTGCAGAGTGTCTCCTAAAGACAGGATTATCCTTCTGCCATTTTTCCCAGATGGAGGTGTCCATTCTGAGAAAACAAGTGTCTGCAGTGCATGGAAAGGAATGTTATGGACAATGAAACTATTTTCGAGGAAGAAAATTTAGGTTTTCTTGTCAGAACGGACCCACTGTAGTTCCATTTCTGTCTTCAAGAAGTGCATTTTCAGAGTGGGCAGCATTTCTTCTGCTGTCTAAGTTACCTTTAACACTTCCCTAAAATAATAAACTGTTAACAAAACTGCATCTTCTGGAAGGAGATGTGGTACCCAAGCAAAATAAAATGCTCATGTAATTTATTTTGACCATTCTAGAAACTAGCTACAGGTCTTAAATCCTTCATTTTTTGGGATGCTTGGCCTCAGTCATTGAAAGAATATCTAATTTACAATGAGAAGAAAATGTTCTGCCACTGTAAGTGTCTGAAATTGCATGAATTCTAAAGATCTATATTGAAAATACTCATTTACATGCAATAATTCTACCACTTGATCTGACACAGAAACACAGTTTTTTCCTCTATAACTCCAGTCAGTAATGATTAAGAAAATGATAGGTTATTCCTGAATCTGCTTCCTCCATTCAGGAATGAGAATTTGCATATATTTGTTTCTGTACATATATACACAAACACAAAAATGCACATATTGTGCTCATTTCCCAAAGACATTACTCCCAAGGAATCACAACAACCTTTCCTGACTTTGCAGAAAATCACCATAAATCATGGGCACAAGGCTTCAAAGTGCTTTCATAGGTAATTGGCAGTACAGAATATAATTTGGGGAAAAAAGAAAAGCTGCAAACCCAGCTCACTTCACAAAATAGATAATCTTGGAACTGTAACAACCAAGAAATGACCTTATTAAATTTTTCTGCCTAAAATTTGCTATAAGGTTTGTTTGCTAGCTCTAGTTACAGCCCAAACACAAGTTTGTTTGGCTCAGTTCTCATCTCAGTTTTGTGCTAATTTTGCTGAGAATGTAATTTATTTCTTCATGGAAACATTCGTGGTTATGTCATTTAGCCCAACCAGCATGGTGGCTTTCCTCTCCTATGAGAGCCAACAGATAACAAGAAAAAAAGAGCCTAAATATCTTACTCAGAGAGTTCAGCATCTCAAGGCAGGATTGAGGCAGGAGAAGAGGAAAGGAAGAGACAGATTTTCTACTTCCAGCGCTGTTTAACTTTATCCTTGTTTATCCAACGCAAGTTTCAGTCTCCAGGGAGACTTAAGGGAGAGTCAGAAAGATTTTGGGGATCTTGGAATTATTTGAACAATCTTTGTATTATTTAATTATTTTTTTTTCTATGGATCAAGACAGGCATGTTCTGGGCGAATTCTGCCACTCTGAAAGCTTAAATTCATGCCATGTCAGAATATAGAAAACTTTTGAACATGTGCATGTTTTTTTGAGTTTTGTTGGTTTGTTATTGTCACACAGTAAAAGAATTTTCATAGTCAAGCCTTGCCTAAAATTGGAATGTGTCCCTAATCAATGCCTTATTTGTATTGCAAAATAGATGTTCAGTAAAAAGCATGGAAATATATTAAGGATATTTTTCTATTACAAAGAGGTCTTAATCTGTTGCTGCAACCATCTGATGTGAACGCTTCCCTGCAAGTTTCTTTTCTGTTTTCTGTCTTCCTGAGAATAATAATAAATCACAGTTGACAAGCCACTTAAGAACTTACCCTAAAATATTATTAGTTTATTAGATGGCTGCCTGTGTTTAAAAACCGAAAAAGAGAAAGAAGAATCCCTTTTGAAACTTCCAGGCTGGGTGATTTGAAACACATCTACAAATCACTGTAAGTCAATTGATCCCAGTGAAGCAAACATCATTCTTTCATTCATCACGTTTTGTGCCAACTTGTTTCCTAACGCATGGAATTCTGCAGGTTCTAAATGATGGCTGTATCTTCTTCTGTCTGTAATTTGAACAAGATGAAGAGCCTGTTTGATCTTTGGAAAAGACATCTTGGGCGCGCTGCATGATGATAACAAGCACCGTTTTAAAAACAGCTTCATTATGCTTTCTTCAGATATTGGCAAGGGCTGGGGGTGACAGAGTGGCTGAGATGGATCACTGAGCTGATCAGATATGGCAATCCCTGTGTCTTCTGTGTTCTTGAGAAGGACAAGATTTTAAGCAAATGTAAACATTTCACAGCTGCCTGGTAGAAATTGGTTTTATTGGTTAAGGGGTTAGGGAGGAAGGCACATTTCCCATAGGTTATGGGGAAAAGTCTGTAGCATGGATGCATAAGATGATGATGGATTTATATTTAAGTGACAGTTCATAGCAGACAGCTCACTGAGGAGCAGAGCTCAGAGACTTTTATTACTTTGCAAAAATATATATGTGTTGCTTCTGGTTTTCACAGGGGTTGCCTGTTTTCAAGGGTAACAAGCTGTTTAGGATTTTTACCCCAGGAATATAAAAATGTTTTCTGTTTATTCCTACTTTAAGATGTGGAACCTGAGAATGACAAAGGCAGGTGCAATATCTTATACATACAACATCTTAAAAATAAAAACACTCATGATTTTAGATTTTTTTAGCATATTCAAGCCAACAATGTTTAATTAGAAGAATTACTGTAAGAGAGTGTTTTACTTTGGTATTCTGAAAAATATGTATTTAAAGGGTATATTAAATTGTGGCATCTAATAAGGAGAGAAGTGCCTAAAAACCAGAGAATGTCAGGGGAAATAATGTGCTTAACTTCATTAGAACCTTCCATAAATCTGCAGTCACCTGTAATCATCTTAAAAGCTTAAATATTCCTTGCAAATTTGGGTTCCAGACTGCAGCTCAGAAACACATCCCAATTGTGGGTAGCCCCATAGCACATAATTAAAGCTCTTCAGGACATTGATTTGCTTTGTCATCATGTGTGTTCTCCTTTCCCAGCCTTAAACAGAACCTTTGACAGTGATTTTTGGTAAGAAAGTCTTTTATTTCGTGTCTGAAAGCTATATGAGCCTCAGTGAACTAGTGCTAATGAAACTTGTATAAGGGAACACAGAGATAGTTTGATTTTTTTTCCCCTCTAATGCTGTTTTGGAATATCCTTACAAAACGCATCACTTTAGCTGTGATCTCTTTTCCCCAGAAAGAACCTTGCTTTGAAATGAGAGAGCTGAAACCAGAATCTCTTGATGGATTAAGCTATAAATACAAGCAATAGGAAGACTTTAAGCAAAAAGCCTGTTAACTACCCTTTAAATCTAATCTTGGCACTTGTGGGGTCAGAAATTCAGAAACAAGAGTGTTCAGAGCTGGAGGGGACACAGAAACAAAACAACTGTGACAGTGTCCTGGCGTGGGAAGCAAGGAGCCCACTGGCACCCGAGCTGGCTGAACCCTGGAGAGGGGAGCATCCCTCTGCCAACTCCTGGAAAGAGCCACATGCACCACCGAGGGCTTCCCTGATGACTTTTGCTGAAAAGCTGCAATGTGGTCCAAAAAACAGATTTTTTTAGATGTGCTTCAAACTGAATTTCCCAATGCCTGCATTTTCTAAGGAATTCTGAAAGAAAAGCACGCGACCTCCTGAGCTTTCCAATGATGTTCACAACCCTCAGGGCCTGCTTGAAGGGCTTGATTTGGGTCATAAGGTGCGCTCACAGACATGGTATGTTCATCAGCATTGTGCATGCATTTGAAGTCAATTTGTGTGCATGCCTGTGTGTATAAATACATGTAAAGACATCTCAAATTATATAAATATATTTATAGAAAATTAGACCGCTCTGTTTTCTCATTTTGACATGCTGCCCTGAGGTACCTCTATTGTGACATGGTGTTAACCTTCATGTCACTATTGCTTTTCATCTTTTGCATGTTGTCTGCATTCCAACTAAACTGGAAGGAAGCACTCAGTTTGTGGTACCATGTAGCCTACACTATTGTGAAATGACATTTTATATGTGCTATTTTATCTTCAAATTTCCTGGAAGTTGTCTCAAATTCTGTATTTCACTGTTGTCACCCCTTATGTCAAATGAAATGCACTGAGTATTTCTGTCTGATCACACATTAAAGTTTTGTAGAGGATCTTGCTGCTCTGACCCTTGAAACATTTCAGTACTTCCTATCACTTATTTTCAGCTGGCCTCTAGTGGGTGTGTAATAAACAGAAAGAAAAAAACAGTCCAAAATTAAAGTCCAATGTCTTGTGCTTTGTTAATG
The DNA here is from genome assembly GCA_013401135.1 of Cettia cetti. Classification (NCBI taxonomy): domain Eukaryota; kingdom Metazoa; phylum Chordata; class Aves; order Passeriformes; family Sylviidae; genus Cettia; species Cettia cetti. The sequence continues at coordinate 64,347 of VZUI01049468.1, forward strand.
CTTCCAAAGGAGCAATGACAAAAGAAAGGTATTCATATGACCTGGTTTTAACAGGTGGAAGCATCTCACCTGCACACTCCTTGTGTGTCCCATCTGGCATGAAGTGGTAATGAAAGTCTATAAATAAGCGTTAATACAGTTTTAATACGTTTGTTTTCCATTTCACTAAAGGTTTCCTGATGAGAAGAGTTTGTGGTGCTAATGGAGCTTGGAAATATCACGCAGATATCCTCAGGTATTTCCTATGAGGCTCAGAAAGGGGAACTGCAAGGCCCCAAACTGCAGAGAGCTCCTGGGACCAAAGGTTCTGCTGGCTGTCGTACCCTTGGTGGCCTTGAGCACAGATTTACATTAGCAGAAGTCCTTTGCCTTCTTCCCAGCAGCAGCCTGAGCTTTCCTAGGTCCAACACACCACTGGCAGAAGTGACCACATGCTGTACCGGGGTGATTCCATGTCACGCCAGGACACCTTTTTTCTTTGATCTGCTCAGCAGCAGCTGAAAGCTCTGGACTCCATTACTTCAACTGCTTCTGCAAAATTTTGCCTGCAATGCAAGTACTACTGTATGAACTGCATGTGAATCCTTAATGCCTAATTGAGATGTTGTTTGAATGGTTTCCCACATCTCTTCATCCCATTTTAATTAAAATCAATAAAGATATTGATTAAAAGACCAAAATCTATTTTTTTTAATATATAAAGCTATAGATGAAGATTGTCTTTGTCCCCCAAAAAGCTTTTGAAAGCATCACTGTTGTAAATAAAACCAGTTAGTTGTTAATATGATACTTGAATTTTTTTTTTTTTACATTAACACACATCTGTATTTCACTGGAATTGTAGTTTGTGTTTGCACTGCTGCAGAATCTCAAGGGCACAAAGTCTGTTTGTTTGTGTTGAGTAGTATTTTTTTTATTATTTCCTAACTGGTGTTGGGAACTTCTAGTCATCAAACAGGTAATGTATTCAGAGAAACCTTTCCAAGTCCTTTTCTGGTTTGCCATCACATTTCCAAGGCAGCACAATTACATACTAAGCTAATAAAAATGAGAAAAACACATAAACAACCAGATAATAGTAAAGGGTTTTCCTTTCCTCCCACCCACATCATAAAACTCCATAGGAAATTTATATGAAAATTTCTGATGTCTCTGTTTTGAAGTGCCCAGAATCATCTTTGAACATTTCTTTTTTCCTTCCTACCTCTTTCCATCTTCCATTGTTCACCACATTGAATCTCATTCTGAGGGGGTCTTACTTGCTCCGTTTCCTCCTCTCTCAAGCATTTTGGGGGCTCTTGTCATTCTCTCAGCTCTGCTTAAAATCATGCTCTTGTGTTATCTTATGTTAACAAAGCTCCTCTCTCTCCCACTACAGTCTCAGGTCACTTTTTTCCTCCTTCCTTTCCTTTTGTTTATCTCCCAAACCCCTCTGCCACAGCGGCTTCTCCTGCATCTGTCTTCTCAAGCCTTTATAGTCTGCCTTCTGCCCTTTCCCACCTCACAAGCAGCTAGAAGCAAGGCTCCTAATGAGCTATTCCTTGATCGATTTAAGGTGTGTGCCTCTAGCTTGTTCTTCCTGATTTGACTGCTGCCCTTGACAAAGATAATCACTCTCACCTCCTCTGCTTTCTCTCTTCTCCTGCATTGTGCGATTATATGATATCCTGATGACATGTTGTTGACTGGTCACCTAGAAATCTGGAGCAGCAAGTAGTCAAAAGGTCAAATAGTTATGATACCTGCAAGTGAAAAAATGTTTCCTGTGATCTATTAAAAGAATGCTTAAAATCCTTGCTATATTCATCTGAAATTCTGTGTGCAAATGTTTCTCAGACAAAATAATTGCAAACGGGATTCTAATATCCTTACTGTGAATAGTACAATTACTCCAGGTTGCTCCACTGAGAATTTTCATTGAAAATCATGGAACTATTCTTGCAGCAAACAACAAAAATACTGGAATAGTCTAAAAATAAAAATTCTGTGAAATCTTGACTACTGTTTAATTAGAAGTTTCACTGCAGGATTTGACAATATTTTTCCCTCTTGGTGTCCAGGACAACAGATACTGGAAGCAACAATTATAATTCTTAAATGGCTGGACTGAAATTCTTTCAAGTAATTCTTCCTTTCTTCTTTGGGTTGTAAGAAACAGACATTGTCTTCCTTATTTTATATAGTCAACTCTTCCAAGTAGGGAATTTGTCCCACTTAATATTTATAAAGTTTCATTCAAGTGGAGAGTTTTGTATCAGTGGTAGATGATTATCATCAAGGAGTTCATTATGTGCACACAAAGTACAGCGGGCTTTACCAATTCCATGAAGAGTATGATAAGATATTTGTAACCATTCAAAAGTTCTCACTTCTGCATTTGAAATAATGGGTAACTTGCAATGATGAAACTGATGGAAAACAAACAGGCAGGGTAGATAATAAGGTTATAACAATGTTTTGGTGATTTACATTGTTTGAAATGGAAGCATGGCTTCAAAAGCCTATAGAGATGACAAAATTACATACCTGTGAAAATTTATAGAACCAAGAGTTCTCCATGGTCTGCTGGTGATTAAGCTTGGGTAGCATTTTTGTTTGCAAGATATGAAGATCATCCCATTTTGAAGTGTGTGTCACAGCCCTCTGATTTAATATAATGTTCACAGAAGTTAGAGCTTGCAGCATATCCAATCTAGAGTAAACTGCAAGATCAGAAAAAGCCCCAAGTAGACATATTTGTACACCGCAATTTATGAGAAATTCAGAGTCAGTCTTCCTTCAAGGTTTAATGTAGTCTGTTACTGCCCTCAAGGATTTTCCATTCTCTTCCAGCTTTATTAGTTTTACAAAGATTTCTACTCTTATATTTCTCTTTTAAGCTAATTAAACTCATCTTCAAGTAACCTTAAGGTATTAGTAAAATACATTTTGCATATTTTCTTTTAAAACTATGTTTGGACTAAAACCATCTTTATTTTGATCTATCCTTTAGAAGGACATAACTAATAGCTAGCTAAGGCACATAAAATCCACAGTTTTTGTATCACAATACTATTGTATAAAAATTAAAACTGTGCAGTTTTCCCAGTGTCCAGGTAGGGACTGTGCGTGTAGGGGTGTATCTGTGCATAGGTATGGATGGAGGTTTGTGTGTTAACACACTTTTCAAAGGATGTTTAAAGAATTAGACTCCTTCACCTTCTGAAGGTGCTTGAGGAAACAGTCACGAGATAATGAAGTGAAGCACACTGCTTATTGAATGTACTTCATCTCAGTCTTGCAGGAAAGTCTTCATGTCATAAAAAACATTAGTCATTGTTTGCTGAAAATGTGGCTGAAGCTTAGTTAAAATATTTTTTAGTCTTCTGTCCCTGTGAGCTGGGTATTATCCCTGCTTTTTCCATTGTCTGCACAGTCCAAAAGTGTCCTTCATTTTTTTCCTTCTATGCCATTTTTCTATGCTTGGTTCATACACAGTAAATAGTAAATTCAATTTAAATGAAGAAGCCAGATTTAATCTGTATTCCTTTCCTTCTTGCTAAGGCTTTATTTATTTCTTCATTCATTGAGAAAGATGCTCTGCAGCAGAGTATATTTGACAAGACATAACTCACCGTGCTCATTGTCATCTCTGAATTACTTTTTTGTTTTGATGTAAGGGAACCATGCAAAGAGAAAACAAAAAAGGAAATACTCTCTCACTGACTATACCAGATATACAAAGAGCCTGCCTGGGTTTTTGAGTGGAGGTTTACTGATACATTATTTGATTATATCCTGAACTTCTCATTTTTGATCATCCAATAAAACTACCCCCCTCTGATGTTTTTCATTTTTATTTTGAGTGAAAAGAGTAGGTCAGATGTAACTATTTTATCATGGTTTCTTTAACCACCCTTTCACAGTTATTCTAAACCTCTTTCATTCCTGCAATATCATAAATGATATTTCTTTTCCTTTCTTGATTCATTCTTTCATGGAAGATTTATGTACATAATAAATTTTGGGTTACTTTTTTAATACTGAAGGAATGAAAACATTCTACTCTTTTTTTAACAGTCTGTTTTGTATTTGAGACACTGAAGCAGAAATTACTTAAGGCTGGGGTTGGTTTTAAATTCAAGTGTGAGTTCATTGCACTTTTGAAGTACCCCAGAGAAGACTCATGTCTTGCTTGGATGATCAATATATTTTCATCAAAACCAAGAAACAGAGTTGTGAACTATGGGTCCTCATTTTGGCAATTTTTTAATCATCACCTCCTTGCTTTTACCAAGATGCCATCAGTAAACCACAATTTGGAAAGCAGCATACAGCTTTGCTTTGGTATTTGAATATTCCCAGCCTTTGAGTCTGAATCCAGGAAAAGAGGAGTCCACAACACCAGCAGACTTGGAAATCTGTTCCTCTGTCACTCTGGCAGCTTTTCAGAAAGCTGTTACTGAACCTTGCTCTTACAGCTTAAAGCAACCTTCTGATTTTCAGCCTAAATGTATAAGCAGACAGCTCAAACCAAGTTGTTCTTTGCCAGCGTTGACCCCTGCAGTTGGTTAGCCTTAACATATTTCATTGTTTCTGCTTTCAAGGTAATTTAGGTTTTTGAATGGTATCTTTCTTCTCTGTTGATGGTACTATTCAGCTGCATGCCCTTAGCAGGTTTTAAGGAGTCCACACTAATGTTTTGTGGCAAAGTTGTTAATGATAATAGTAGACTGAACTGATATTGAGAGCCTCTTTGAGTGGCTCTACTGGTAATCTGCTACAGCTCTTATGAATACAAATGTTACAGGGTTTTTTAGGTTTTTTAGCCATTTTGCAGTTCTTTCTTGCAAGAAAAATCAGTTTGCCACACTATGCTCAGTGGTTTTATGAAGACTAAATATATTGAATGTAGGGATTTATATTTCCTAGAAAATCTCTAATTTAATATTGGTTTTACACATAACAGGACCAAAACAGCACAACTGCTCAGTTAGGGTTGGTTATGTTTTACACTTTCTTTTCCATTAAACCAGGTTCTCCTTTCTCTGTCTTATGGTATCTACAAGGAACTTGATAATATAGTATTTCAATTTTAAAACCTAAAGATAATTGTCTAACATAATTGCTGGCAGAAATTGCACATTTTTCTATAAATTAACCTGCCAAATGTCACTGTGGAATGTGTCACTGAACAACATAAAAAAAATATTCTTACAAAGGAGCTATTTCTGTTTTGCTAATTGGAAACTGAGGCATAAAGCTGCTAAAAGCCATTTTAATTGAATACAACAGTTGATCCAAATCTCTTCAAAGACTGGAATTTTCTGCAGGAATAATCCTAAGCATACAAACATAATTGCCCAGATGCTCACTTTTCAGACACTGAATAGTCAAGATTTATATTGTCATACACTACAGCTCTGGCATTAGGAGAGTCACTAAACAAATACTCTTAAATACATTTTGCAAAATAACCTGTTTGTACAAATTCAAAAGGATGAAAGAATTTGTAAGGCTTGATGGGTAAGTCACAACTTATTTGCTTAACTGACCTTGAGAACAAATCCTCCAGACGAAGTCAGTTAAGACTCTTTCACAGATGTTTGTTTTTTGCCATTTCTTATGGGGCTGCCAAGATAAAGATATTTTGACTATTGCTAAGAGCTCGTATACAACCACCACTAATTTTCCAAAGATAAGAGATTTTACAAATAATAATTCACAGTAATATTCAACCTAATTCTCAGAAATCTTTAGTGGCTTTGAGCACATCTAAACCACTGTGTCTTTATTCTTATTCAAGTTTCTAACCCACCTAAATTTTTCACCCTCTTTCTACCTTGAAGTCAGGAAATAAGGAAAACTTATTGAAACTTATAATTTGCAATTTATGCATATAGTTTCCTGTGCCTCCTTTCCCAGCTGTCATTTCTTTTGCCTTTTTCATAGAACCATTCTTTATCTTAAAGTGAAATTAATTTACTCCATCATCTCTTTTTATCAATCTTGTCTTTTCCTCATCTTAGATAATTTCTTCCTCTATGTCTCCATTTACTCAATGAAATTTCAAGCCTCTTCACTGATATACTTTTGTCTCTGAGCTATTGAAAAAGTAATCCTTAGATTTGTCACTCGTGTGCTCCATTATAATAATCTGTCATTTAGTATATCATTCCATGGTGTTTTATTTCTTTTCTTTTTATTTTGATTTCCTTACTGTTTTGCTTTAAATTTTACAATTAAGGGTCACCAAAAGTATCTAATTCCTAACAGTCTTTGGATTTAACTTTATTGCTCTAAGCAGGCTTACAAGCTGATTAAGACACCTAAAATAGTATCTTGAGATATGGGAAATACTCAAAACTCTTCATTAACATTTGCAGTTTTTTGTTAAATGAAAAGTAATTATCAGTTCCATTGAGTCACACAGGCAGTCATTAGTGTTGAGTGTGTCTTTGGGAAATGAAAAAGCAGATCAGAGTAAGGCTTTAAGCTATTTACATCTATTTGCATACAATAACTATAATGGCAGTCAAGAGACCCAAATGGTTCATGGAGCAAGTAGTTTTCTATTATTTTCCCCTTCCACCCTTTTGAGATGCAAGATCATGATGAGTGTAAAAAGGTAGCAATACAATGCCGTGTTTCTTTCCAGTGAAGATTTTGTATTTACTGCCCTATTCCAAATAACAGAGCAATAAACATTAACAGTGCTGGCGTTAATACAATATTTTAAATGTGCTGATCTTGTCCTTTCAGTTTTCCAGAAGATGAACATTGCCGTGTGACCCACCTTTTTGAGCCTGAGGAAGCCTTTGGAACCTGCCCAGGAACTCCCATGGGCCCTGGCCTTGCTTAACATGGAAACAGAGACAGGAGATGAAATGTGCTTGAGGCTCCCCCACAAGCCTTGGCTCTGTCTACAACAGCTTTAAACAGGTTCAGATTAGGAGAACCAGAGAGGATAAGGGCTTAATTCAAAGAAGCACTTGAGACAAGATAAAGGTGGTGCTGCTGTCTGACTGTCTCAGGCCTAAGGGGAGGTAAATAAATCTAGGGGAGAAGAATGTATGACTGGAAACAAGGAAAGCCAGCTCAGCAACAGTGCTGAAACCAACTCTGACTGGATGAAGTAAAATTCCATCAGGGCAGATCCTGACCACCAACTCAAAAGAAGAGAAAGACTGCACATGGGATTAATTAGCATTAGAAATGAGGGAGTCACTCATTAACCAATGAAATAGAAGAACTGTGTAGCCAATAAACATTAATTCCTTTGTTTTCTAAAATGTAAAAATAATTAAGAGTTTTGTATGACCTTGGGACCCCCACCAAGTAGTGAAGAAAGACAAAGAGGACTCCACTGGATCCTCACCTATCTTCTGCTTAATCTTTCTCTCTCCTCCACACCCCTCTTTTCTATTTCTTTCAGTCTCTCTTCCTCACGTTCATTTACTGTTAAATAAAATTCCTACTATTGACTTTGGCAGATGGTCTCGTTTGCACCTTAATTCAGGCAGAGCCGTCTCCTATAATCAGATCATAGCAGGGTCTCAGAAGCACGCACTGCTTTTCTATAAAGGCTGTGCTCACAACACATCTGTTTCTCCATCCAATCTCAACCAACCATGTAAAGCTTGCTTTGCTCTCATCTTACTCAAGAACTTTGAAGCTCTGTTTCATTCTTCTGATCTAGCTGTCTAATGCTTTGCTTTCCCCCCAGGGAATAAGCATTTCATGTGCCAATGGGAGTGATAGGTTTAGCCACAGGGAATGCTATGTGCAGACAGTACATTTCCTGCAGTTTTCACTGACATCTATCACATTTCTTTTCCCTGTACACAATGTTTATTCCAGTGGGTCTTTACCACAGGATTTTGTCAGCTTGCAGAGCTGTTTTTTTAGTGCTGCATATCCTAGTGTCACTTCTTACCCAGGATTGTAGTGAAAGTGAGTCTTCCATAAATATCTCAGGGCACAGTAAAAGGCTTGCATATAGCAAAGAGAATATCTGCTAAAATTGAATGTTTATGCCACATGCTCTATTGTCTCATTTCTCGATACATTCTATTAAATTATGGAAGTGCCCTGCCTGTGTTAGGTGGGTTTATAACCTTTAATATTGAAGGATTTCTCTAGCTTTTTGAATCTTTCCATTTCTGAACAGAAATCGGGCAGCAGTTGATTTGCATTTTGACTTCAGAAAGGTGAAAAATCACAGTAAATAAATCTCTTGTCACATATTTTGCAAAATACAAGTAAGAAAATAGAATGCACACAGTGGACAATTTACACATGCCTTGATTTTGCAGAAAGTATTTGTCAGGGAGATTTTGCTTACCTAAAACCTGCCACCTTCCATGAAAGCTAAAAACAAACAAACAAACGAACCTATTTACAGGCCCTTAGGTACTATCACAGGGTGGCATTTTAGCTGCCTGCCTGGAATATGAAGAACTCCTGTTACAGAGACTTGTGGTGCAAGGAAACACATCTGTTTTATGTTCTCTTAATACACATAAACTAAGTTAAAAATCCACTCTGATTTTTCAACTCTTGTTACATAGTGGGGGAATCCCATTTGTTTGACCCATCTTTCCTGCCTGTTCCTGCCATCTTCTCTTAAAGTTCATGCTTACTGCTGTTTTCCAGGCAAGTATATTTTAAATAATTTTTAGATTTTTTTTTATTTAATAATGAGTTTGGAAGCTCAGAAGCTGCATTATTTTTTGTGTGATAGATTAGAAATCTCTTGAGTTATAAGACCAAATAGGAAAAATTCTTTCCTCAACCTTATTAAGTACAACTATGTTGATGTAGGCGTTGTCCTAGGTTAAAATGTAAGAAATGCCCAAAGTATGTATTCTATCGCCATCTTCATGAGCTGTTGAAACCAGGTGGGGCAGTGTTTCCCTTATCTTCTGCTAATGGCTCATCAATGCCTTGCCACATGACTCATAGATAAC